>JARFOD010076573.1:0-20666 GCA_031763545.1 Mopalia muscosa
TACTTTAGGACAGGGTATAAAGATTATGTTTAGGGCATAAAATGTTGAATAATAATACCACTGCGGAGCTCCTTTAAGCTACACAGTATATTTACTCAACAATTAAGCCTACTTTAAATAGAGTTTACACTCCACCAAAATGCCGGTAATAATCTGTACTAATTGTACTACTATGTCATAATCATGTATGTTTGAATCCCGGTGAGCATTAGCTCACAGAAATAAACTGCAATCAATCAAAATTAACCGCATTTGTCTCACCATTGACAAACACATGCATGGAGACACTACGTTATGTAATGATTGTTTCTCTCATAATTACTAATTGGAATAATTTTGCTTGTCGCGAGATATATTTATTTATTTGTATTTGGGTCGTACTTTAAACGTCCTATCTTTCAAATGAAACGGTTTCACAGCGTATCATTTTATAGGGGCTTGCTTCGTGTGTATATATACATGCTGCCAACTTAATTGGTATGTTATTCTTAGATCGACGTTAACTTTGCTAACGAATGCTCTTATTTGGTTGGCATGTATAAAGATAAATAACTCTAAAGCAGTTGTTAATACTACAGATGACTTAAGTAAGACCCGGATTGAGGCTTGATAATCCAACCTTCTTATCGGCCTTGCCTCGGGGACATGTGAACCCGAGGCTGTTCATCTAGTATTGGTGTCTGACAATAATAAGACATAGATTTTCCCCGACTCTGGTTGTATTGGTCAGGAATAGTGTCAAACCATTCCTCGCCAGTCAACATACAATTAAGTGGCACCTTCGAATAGCCGATGCACTGGCACTGATACATAGACATTTTTTTATTAAATGAGCGCCTTTTTTGTGGATGCGGGACACATAGCCATATAGCTTGACGTTGGCAGTAACTAGTTCATCATTTCTCACAATAACGGTGTCACAAAATTTGCAGCCCTGTCCCTGCCTGTGACTGCATGAGGTAGTCTTATTTGTTGGTTTATGAGTTTCAATGTATTAATGAAACCTTGAGTAATAAGTAACCTTTCACAGAGGTGACAATGACATTTGTAACGCAAGAATGTATTGCACAATAGAAACTCTTCAAAGATGTAATACTTCCTTTTTTTCTTTCGTTGAAAATAAAAAATGCTCATTGCTTCCTTTATTTTAACTTTCGCATATACATATCAATATTTTCAAGTATCTCATCCACAGTTCCGTCATTTTCATAAATAAAAAACATTGCAAAATGTATTGTTTGGCAATGATGGGAAATTTTCCAAAACCAAAGATCATTATTTCTCTAAGATCAGCAACGGGTCACTTACAACAAGTTGTTGCTTTCTTTCTCTCTTAACAGAAATGCCAAAATTACTATTGGGGAAAATTCCAAAAATACAAAATGCAGATATCGATAGGGTGCACATTTCTGATGGAGCAAAGATTGAAGCAAAGCCACTGAAAACAATACGAATACGACATATGCAGTGGCACTGCCGCGAATTATATGGACTGGTACAGGACTGCTTATGGCTATGCGGCAATTTTGTTCTATAACGACACAGAAGTGTAATCTTTGGCGATATAATTACCGGTCCCTCTTTAATATGTAAAACACTAAAAAGATGAAGCAATTTCACCGAATATATATTTTTTTATATATCCATTAATTATGTTTCTTTTAGTTTAATCTGTGATATTAAACGATCAATTTTAACAGCAAACGTTTAACCAGGCTTAGTAAGCAATGAATGGAAACATTATGGAAACCAAACCATGGTCGGGGATTGACTTTGAATAAACACTCCTACATATCATGCACTGGGTTAAATTGTCTATCTATATTTAAGGCGTCATTGTATTTTACCATAACTTTTAAATGATTTTTTGGACAGTTTAGCAGCCGCGGGCTTTGTAAATAAATAGTGGAGAGGACAATCCATCATATACCCATTCGGGGATCGAGGTCTTCATGGTTGTCCACAGTTACACAATCATCATAACCTCTCTCATCGCACAGGTTTATGAAAGGATTATAAAGACTGATTGGGATTTTTAGCAGTATATACTCGATGCAATTTTACTCATATATGTGGCATGCACAGACATGGTCACCTGACTTGTAGGTGTTTACAAGTAAAAACAATTCTTTATTGACAACATTATTGTTTATTTTTGTTGAATTTAATTTTCTATTAAAAAAACCTTACAAGCCAGAAGAACGGGGGCGCAGCATAGCAGTCCAAAGGGTGAAGGATGAAATAGGCAAACCTGTCGTAAAATAGATCAGAAATACATTTTCACTGTTTTCTCTACTTTTATTTTTCAGTGTGCCGTACTGGGCAAAATGCATACTCCTCGGCTGTTATTATACCTATACATAAGTGATTTTTTTTACATTTTATCTCACCATATAAAACTAAAAAGCTGACATTCAGATTTTCAATATCATTTTTCGTTTTTTAGATATTGTTATAAGAAGCTGAAATTTCCCTATTCTGACTCATTTATTTATTTATTTATTTTTATTTTTATTTTTTATTTATTTATTTTTTTTTTAAATTTTTACCTTTTTCACAATATTGCAGGAAAACAGAGACAAACAGGTAAAAACTGATTGACAGTTTTTTTGGTTCTTATAATGTATTACACGTTGGTGTAAAAGTGACCATTTGACGTAAATGGTGTAACAGAAGTCGCAATTTGAAAAAAAAGGTAGCAAAAATGTACTTATTTTTTTATATAAAAGAAATAATTTATTTATTATTGTTCTGTAGAAAAATACGATTCAGAATATATATGCATGTGTTGCTAAATTCACAGTAGCTTACACAATAAACACTCAGAGGGGGGTTAGAATATCCTGAATTAATATCGCTTCAACCATGCTGGTGCCGGGCAACAAAAAGCTACCTTTTCCAACGACCCGTCACATATAGTTAGGATATACCCATGCCTGTTTTGACAGTTGTGCGTTTTTGACAGTAGCAATTATATTATAACAGCCTATAGAGTTGCAAAATGTATTTTTATGTAACTTTGCCACCATCGTAGCAGTATTTAAATCGAATTAAATTATTGTTTTATAGCCAATATTAAATCTGCATTAGAAATCTCAATTTCAGAGACAAACCAATATCTCCACATTGTCTCTCTCTGAATTTGATTTAAAACTATTTATATTGCTGATAATTTATACCCGGATATGGCCAGCAAATCATTCACGATCAAGTTTACTGTTTATTTAATCAGAAGCCAAACTAAAAAGTGTTAAAAAACTGGTTTGACTCAAATACACTCGTACATAACCTGCTAAATTTTTTAGCCACTTTTAGGATCAAATAACCCAGATAGGAATGTACCGGTAAACTTTGTTCTCACGATCGATGAATTACAAAATTCAAAATGTAAGCCTTTTTTGGCCGTCTGTCGATACCTCCTTTCCAGAACCCCATTTAAACAAGAAGAAAAAAAATCTCCGAGAATCTAACAAATTTTGAGATATGTGGCTGTTACATTCCATCAGTCTTCACACCCATGCATACCCACGCTTTTTTAAAATACATTGGCTTCAAAATAACTGACTTACTATCCAAGATTACTGGAAATACAACGTAGAAAATACCAACAGCGATGAAATTTGATAGCAGACAAAATTGCGTCGAAAATGAAATCACATTTTATGGTGACCTAATTTCTTTCTTAAGGGGAGGTAAACGGAACAGCCTCAGGTAAAATCGAGGGTGCTACAAACATGGCCGAAGAACTTTTGGTCACTCGTTTGCCCGAGTACTGGACGTACGGTGTTTATAGGGACGGGCGAATATTCTTTATAAAGTAAGAAATGTACTTTATGACTGTTAATTTACTTTCTAGTTATATTCTTTTTGGAATAATGCTGCTAATAGTTGTCCAGAAAAATGTTGTGCCAAAAGTTGACGTTTGTGTTTTGTTGATTTACAGTGATCAGAGGGGTGTAACAACATGGCTACATCCAGTGACCGGTCGCCCTGTAGAAACAGGGCATTTCACAGAAAAAGGTAAATCAGACCTCACATTAACAGCTGATCACTGTTACAAACAAATCAAGCTAATAATTTCCGTTTTACTAGTCCCGGTATTACCTATCAATTAACATTTACCTGTACCAATGGAATTATGGATGGTCCAATAATCGCGATAAAGAAATATAACCTTAACAAGTGACTGCACGAGACTGTACTGAAAGCTTACAGGGTACGGAACTCAACTTTAGGTCAGCAGAAATAGTTTCTGTTGGATCAAAGTGCTATTTTTATGTTAAACTTTCTAATTAGTTGGTATCAAACGTTGACCAGTAGGCATACATGTATATTGGAAGAATACTTTTATATGAAGGCAAACTAAAAGCACTTGTGTACCACCAGGCCCAGGTAGTGCATAAGGGCATCTCTGCCAAAAGTGTATATGTATATATAATAACACAATATATATAGGGCTTAATATTAATTCCTTAATCTAAGCCCAACTTTAGCACTAAAAGATGTCTCACCTTCCCCATTTTCTTCTGGCCACTGTATATGTCAGTTTTGAATGCAATAATTGCATGCCTTAAATTTCAACAAGGAACTTAGTAACTGCAGTGCACTGCTTTTGATCCGGTCAAAAAAAAAATCCTTACAGGCAGTTCCCAGCCTAAAGATCATATCCATAAGTGCCTGGTAACATAAGGTCTCAGTAGCACTAACAGTCATTTCTGATAAGTTGTCATCGTTTTTTTTTCACTTGTTTTAGTGCCCTTTTACTTTAGTCAGATCATGATGAATCAAATTTTGACTTTAAAAGATGCAGTTTGTCCACATATGCATTATAACCGGGAATATGGCGGATTGTTTGAAATAAAAACCAGTTAAAATGGATATTAAAGACTTGATGATGTGAAATAGCAACAACAAATTATCGGAAATGACAGTTACCAAGACAGAATGTAACCAGGCACATGTGGATATGATTTTTAGGGTAGGAGCTGCCTAGAAGGATCTATTTTAAATCCGGATTGAAAGCAATGCAGTGCAGGTCATACGTTCCTACGGAAATTTAGGGCTTGCCGTTATGACCTTGATACCTGACATATACAATGACCACAAGAAAATGGGGAAAGTAAGACGTCATTTAAGGCTAGCCCTATGTCCTATCAATAAAAATGCATGGTGAAGGATGAAATCCATTCCCCACTTTCGCCATCCTCTCAAAACATAAATCTGATTCTACATGTAGCACAATGACTATTATTTTGCCTACCTGCAATATATCTTTTCTGACAGTTTCTTTTTTATTTTTGCCAAGGGAGATAACTTAAACTTCGTTGAGTTTAAACTTTTAGTTGAGCTTTAAATAAAACTACAGGGAAAAATCGAATATACGTTTCGAGAAACTGGCCACAGCAACCTGATCCATGACCATCATAGTGGCGGATCAATTTCCATCCGAGACTAAACGCTAAGGCGAACGAATTAACATGTCTCAGAATAGGGATTTATGACAGGCAGATTTCCAATCCTAGATAAGACACTGGTCACATTGCAGACTATACGGATTTAGATAGTCGGATACATGTACCAATCAGATGCAAGGGTCGCGGATGCAAATCCCCATTTTTCTTTTAAGCATTAATATTTATGCCCCAGGTACAGGTATTATCTGCAAAGTGATTTTGTTGTTGAAAATAAAGTTTGATACTGACTATATTTCACTTTTGTTATTGAAATTATATTACGTAGACTAGCGATTATTAAGAATGTGCCCTTTTAAACAAATAGATGTATATAAGTATGTAGTAAACTTAAATGTATGACGTAGGTTTCATCTCTTACTTTATGGTTTTCTTGTTTCATTGACAGATTGAGATTTACCGGTATCTCGTTTTCGGTATTATTAAATGTGTCTTGTAATGATGACTTTCTTTTGAATATTCCCTTTTATTGTGATAAATACATGTATTTTATCAGTTATGTGACCGGTAATACCAAAACTGTAACCAAATATTAATTGTATAAAAAAAATTTAAAATATATTTAAAGGTCACTGCGAGAAAACAAAGACAAGATTATTACCATTTTTCATGAAATCACTCATTTTGTGACAAAAAAGTATTTCTATTTAATTTGTGAAACAAGCTACATAAATTTACAATAAAAAATTTTGAGAAAAAAAATTGAGAAAATAATTGTTTTATAAATAGAAATGTTTGGTATTAAATAATATTTACATGCAGCTTAATGCTTAAAACAGTGTTTTTTTAATTTTAGTAATAGATAAATAATTTCTTCCCACCTGCCACTGTCACAATATTAATTAAAACATGTTGACATTTAATTTTGTTTATCACAAATTTTCTGTTCATGATATGTTATATAGTTTTCATTAATTAATGAACTAGTGACATGAAATTGATTATTTTTTTTATTGATATAATTATTCCAAATTGATACAATAAAGGAGTCTTGTTGAATAATAATGCCCAAAGGAGGGTAACTTTCCACAATGTTAGTGATACTGATGTTTATATTATTTAGCTCTATGCATAGTACTATTATTATGTTATAAGCTTATTCATTTGTGGATTCAGATGTTTTAACTGATTAAGATATATTAAATTGTTATCAATTAAAGGCAATTATGCATACACTATAAAGCTTCCCATGACTTCCGGAAATCCAAATAGATTACAGGCTATTCTGTTTGCAAATTTGTTTATTTTTTACCCCAAAAGTTGTTGCCCAACTTGCCTACCTGAAGTACATTTCGGTTTACAAGCTTATAATAATGCAAGAATGTAAGCTCAGAGGATGTGATAAATTAGTTTTCGGTCTTATTGTTTCAAAATTTAACTGTATTGTGTAATGTGAAGGTGAGGAGTGGTCTCATTGTTTAGTTCATCCACTATCACTCACAGACCAAGACATATAAGCTTATGCAATAGAATATCAAAAAGAGTGACCATGATCTGTCAAAATTAAAATTACATTCTGATGCATACATATAATATTTGTCATAAAACTACTCCAGATTAAGATCTTTTTAGAAAACTGTTTATTGGAAGTTATAGAACATGAGATGAATCATCGGAATAATCAAATTACGTCTGTGGGCCAGTCTGATTGCTTTTTGGAAATACATACATATATGCCACTATATGAATTATGATGATGTGTTCAATTCAGCCTAAATGTATTTGCCAAAAAATAAAGAAATCAGCCATTCTTTGCTTTTATTTAATAAGCTTATTCACCAATCCACACAAGTATATAATCCCAACTTTCTTTAAACAGCTCTTTAGACTGACTGACTGTGTCTTCGCTGACATGTGTTGCTATAAATGTAGTTTGTAACATGAGTGAATCTAACTCAGAAATAGTTCCAAAATTACCACACCAAATATAAAGTCGGGACAAGGGATACATGGAAATAAGGAACTGTATGTCTAAAATAGAATCTTAACTTTTTGTGCAATGCGTTGTTTCTGATCTAGATCTCAGAATGGCAGGGTTGACCAAAATCCGAAGTCAGTTGCTCTTAGATGGCAATTTGTGTAACAATGAAAGAACTGCTTTGACTTTAATTGTTCCTTGTCAATTTCTCAAAAGGCACAGTGTTAAGTGAACAATCCTTTGTCATTTAAGTGAAATACCCTTGAGTACGAAGCTAAACACTAATCAAACAAACAAACCCTTCATTGTCATTCTAGAACTGTCTACCTTGTGTATTTTGGAGTGTTTTGTACACATAATTTATGCTGCATACACAAATACGCAAAACATGGGAAATGCTACACAAGAAAAAAAATGCATCTTAAATACTCAATTCTGAATCCATAAAAAAACAAAAATAACAGGATTTGTTTGTTTGTTTGATTGGTGTTTAACGTCATACAAAAATAACAGGAAGAAAATAGACATAATGATCATAAGCACTCTTAAATGTCATCATATACTCTAAAAGATATTTTTATGCTAAGAAAATACACATGGTGGTCTGGAACTACTGATAGAAAGGTCAATTTATATGACAAACCGGCTTACCTTAAATGATTAGAGTAGGTAGGTCTGTCCCTTAGAAATTTTGTCAATTGAAAAAAAATAACTGATTCTTCTTTTGTCAGTGTGGATAATTTTTATGAGGATATAGATTATTTAGAAATTGTGTATATTGAAAAAACACTGATTTTTCCATTGTCAATATGGATAATATGTATCAGGAATATGTGAGTTTACTCGGTAACTGGATTACTGATTACAATGTTTGATTTTATTGGAAATTTAAACTTTTAGACAAGATTAATTATATATAATAAATAAAATGGGCATATATCTCTTTCTTGTGTTGTGTAAATAAGATGCATTATAATACAAATAGCCTGAGACCTGAGTTTGAATCTTAGTTGAGGCAAGCTACTTTTTTTTTCTTTACACATACATACAAAAAATAAAGGACCATGGTGACTATACATAGTTCTAAGCATTCCGTTGACTAGAGTTTTCCTGTCACTGAAATACATTTTATTATAGCTGGGTTATCTGATCACTTATCAAAATAAAAATGTATATGACTTTTATTCATGCATGTATCAATAGTATTATATCAGTAATGTATTGTAGGCTGGCTATATATAAAACGTACTATTTATATAACAAAGGAATGTTCAGTATTATGTAGTCTGACAATGGTTTGTATTCTTTGTTATTCAATCTGGCTTAATTATGTGTTGTGTTTGTCATTTAATATTTGACATTAGTTGTTAAACAATGTGTTATACTGTTATTGTAATACATGTCACTGGTTATGTTTGTAGGGCTCCCCCCTGGATGGGAACAAGGGGTTACCCCAGAAGGTGCTATCTACTACATTGAGTGAGTAACTGTCAACCATGTCTGTTTTCTATACACTGGTTAGTGTCGGACACCTGCTATGTATACATGTGCAACCAGGTTCAATCTTTACTGGAGACATTTGTTTTTATCTTCATTGGGCAATTTTGTTTGCTTTATATACAATTATAACTATGCAATATACAGGCCTGTGCTATAATCTTTTTTGACATAACCTCAAAATCAATGCTCTAAAATTTTGAGGAAATCCGTTAAAATTTAAACAAATATCTGTTTTGTAATTTGAAGAGGATATCTATTTCATATTGCTATGAGCAGTTTGTTTGAAGAGCAGCCATGCAGCTTTACATTATGGAAACATTTTATCACTTCTTGTTTGTGCTAGCGTCAATTTTTGTTGGAATACATCGCCTTCACATATCTGTGAAATACCCTTAAGTACGGCGTAAAACACTAATCAATCAATCTTTTCATATTTAACTAAATTTAAAATTGAAAGTAATTAAGTAAATTAAAAATAACCCATATCATTGTTAAGTGACGCAATGAAATAGAATGTAAGGACTTAAAATAAATCCATCAAAAAGAGACATGGAATTGTGCTACAGAATGGACATGAAATCAAAAATGTCAACTGCATGTTGTTTGGGTACCAGAATGTTCAGCTAGACCTGTTGCACATAGTTATCTAATTTATACAACTGGAGGGGCTTCGAACAGCTAAAACAAACACTGTTTGACTGTTATGCTGACAGCCACAATCAATTTTCATATTTTTTTTCTTTGGACCATATGTTACATTTTCATGGCCTGGGTATTGTCCATGAATTAATGTCCTATCTTTAAGGTTTTTTCTAAAAGCTCAAACTTACATTAACATGTTCACAATGCCTGAGGAAAAAGTATGGCTTGCACTCATACTGTACATGCAGTCATTACATTTTAAAATGTATTTGTTCATTATCAAAAGTTTGTTTGCAACCAGGATATAATGAGCTTGGGGACATACAATGTTTGTATATAGGCTACAGGTAAATGAATGTGTGTTCACTTTAACAACAAAAGACAACCACAATGGCTGTATTTGGTGCTGAGCCGTATATAGGAAAGTGTTAATCTAACTATTATTTTCCCATTCAACTGTTAAGAACCAGTCCATTCATACCTTATAATTAACTCTCTTCTTGAAAGAGAACTGGTATTTATGGGTTGTTTTCATTTCATTCTGGCTTTCCATTGTTGTCCTGTGAGGGCTAAGAGAAGGTGGACTATTTCCTAAAGGCATATCATATGATAATCTCTTCTATTTTTCTTTAACCACTGTAAGCAGTCACTCATAGTTTAGACCTGCCAGTGCAGGTATACATTGATCCACATACATGTAATTCAACCACAGCTCTTACTGATTTACAGACTACTAAAGCAGGTATAACTCCACGAAGGGCTGAAGGATTTTTTTGTCTTTCAGAATGTGAAGCTCTCTGACTATATTAATGGGCAGTTTGTTTGGAAAGTAACAATGCTGTCTTTACATTGTACTGGAGGAAAATTAACTTGTCAACATTTTGGAAACATTTTACATCTTGGTTGTTCTATTGTCAATTATTGTGGAAAACACCACCACCATATAAGTGAAATACCCTTAAGCACAGTGTTAAACACCAACCAATCAATCGATCAGAATGTGAATATTTACAGTAGGCCCTATATTTGTTTTTATTGGATAACACTTTTTTTAATTCAAACAGATTCTAATGCAGAAAATTGCCCAGAAGCTAATCCACTAGCCTCATTATGAAGTACCAAATCTCCAGAATTAAATGTCAGCCACTTAACCACTCAGCCACCCAACTTGTATATGTGTATGTGTGAAAGTGGTCAGACACTGTATCAAATTGAATTCGGGTGTGTCTGTCTGCCTCAAGAGATTTTGAATTGTTGTGCAAACCTGATTAACATATATAGATCTGTAGAAAGTAAGATCCATACCTTTTCATCAGCCTAAATCTTCTAATATTCTTCCGCAATACATTTCATTTGTATTTAATTATAAAATCCAAATAAACAACTGTTTACAATTATACATTACCAACCAAACAATGATAAATAAGTATGACAGATAAGATAAATGTTTGATTGCTCCATTATCATTTATATGCAGTTAGATTTTTTTTATTGCTCTATGCTTTTTTCAAGGCCCCTCTACTAGTTCATTGGCATTATACCTGCTCATACCTGGTATAGTTATTGCAGGTATATATTTGTCAGGAATGAAAAATAAACAGCATGCTGAAAAACTGGTTTACATTTATATAGGCTGAACTTTAATGTGTAAACAATATACTCCACTCATAATACTGGTAGAAGTCATGTACACTGTGTTTTAATGCCTGAGGGATGGAACAAATTTTACTTCACAATATATATATCAGACCTAGACATAACACTGGATTAAAAATATGTATGCATATATATTCCAATATGATCAACCTAGCACTCAGTTTGCTAGTCTCCTAATACAGGAATGTCAAAATCCTGGACCTTAATATGTCTACCCTTCTCTCACAAAGTCCAACTTGGCATACAAGATAAAAAAAATGTGAAGGAGTTAAGGCAAAACATCCCTCTGAACCAAACAACTTGCAACTCTGGTACTATTCATTGGTTAATTTGTATTTCTTTAAAATACCAGTTTATAGATTGATTTATTCTTAACCCATGCCAAATTTGTTGTTTGCTACATACATGTATTTATCACATAATGAGTCATACTTTCAATACCATCTACATTGTAACTAGCTTCTCTTGGGATGTCTGTTTATCCATATCAACTAGAAATTATTTAGAAACTTGTATCTGAGAGTTTATGTACATATAGAACATGAGATGATAAATCGGTTTTAATAAATCAACAAGTCTATGTCAGTGTGATTAATTTTTTAGATACCAGAATATATATTTCTTTACATTTATGAACAATACATTGTTGCAGCTGTTTTAGTGAAAGTTTCTTTTGCCTTACTGCTCCATGAGCTGAGACAAACGAGGTGACTCATTTGAATGGGTGTTTTTACACAACAAATTTTCATTCTTGGTCTAATTCTACATTTCAAGGCTGGTAGCCCATGGACTGGCACAATATAATACTGTATTAAAACAGAAGTTATTCATTCTTATTGTTTAAAACAAAATTTGTTAGGACTGTGACATACATGTACTTAAAGTAAATTTATTTTCATTTAATGTGGAAGGAAAAGTTTGAAAATCCTTAATGAATTCAAACAAATGTTAAACAAAAATAAATTTATTACTGAACACATGACTAAAATTATGTTGATCACCTTGAAAGTTATTTTAAAAGTAAAACACATTCATATTCTTAAAAAATTCAAACAAACAAATAAGCCCTTTACTAAAATGATTAAAGGAGTTTTTCCAATTGCAGAGATATAAACAACAAGCTCACAAATTGCATTTCATGAATGTGATTGTGTGCAGTGTTCCTAACATCACCAGTTTATTCTTGGTTTTATTTCTTTGTTTCAGTCATAATACATTTACAACAACATTTGATGACCCATTGACTGGACCTGGGAATTCACCTTTCTTACAAGACAGGTAAACTATCTAGATTTTATCAGTTATACTGTGCGGGCGGATGGAGGGAGCTTCATGTTGCCCTAGTGCTCTCAGAGCTAAAGGGGAACAGGAAGCCAATCTGTTTATGGTGTCTGTATTGCGTCCTGTTGTTGTCGTCCTGTATTTGTCCCGTCCTGTCTTTGTTTGTTGCCAGTGGTGACAAGGGTGGTTTCCTTCACCCATTGGACTAGCACGTTGTCATATAAGTGAAATACCCTTGAGTATGACATTAAACCCCAATCAAACAAAAAAAACAATCAGTTATACTGTATAACACATTGTTTGAAGCACCTGGGAGAGGGTGCCTCTGACTCAGTTGATTGTGCTTTTTATTTGTTTGTTGTTTCTTTTCAGCTTTCCGAGGTAAATCACAATTCAGAATTTTTTTTGCATGTTTTTTTATTTTGTTGCTGGTAACTCTCCCCACAATTTCTTTTTTTAGGATAACTAACTAACAAGATGACAGAAAGTAACTTGTCCGATAAAACTTCCTGTACGTCACTTCTAAATTCTTAATGCACTACAAGTATAATTTCTAACAAGATACTTGACTTTTTGGGATATCTTTTATACCAAGCAACCATGTAATTCCTGCTGTTATGTAACTTTTTAAAAAGTTTTTATTGAAAAGAAGAACAAAAGGCTTTTTATCTTTTTTACTATAAATAGAACATAAATTGTTGTGTTAGTTCGTTTAATATATATTCTTACCTACTGTAATGGTTTACATTGATTTAATTGACCAATAGAAATGTTACGTTAATATGACCATTTTTAAAGTAGACCAACAAACAAGGAATGGATAGGTGTTAATTACATCTAATATGAAAAAGGCCAATGTACTTTCAAACAATTTAGTAACTATTCATACATTTATCATTTTCATCAAAATAGTTCAGTTTGTTACTTGCTTGATATATTTGTTTGTTGACAGCCCTGCATATCCAGCAAGCCCTACCTCTCCCAGACTTCAGGGACAAAAACAGGTGAATATTGTAAAAACGTTGAGTGTGTTTGTAATAAAAAAAATGAGGATCAATAAATAAATGCTGAATATCTATACAGGGTAAAATGCATATAGGTAAAGCGGGCATCATTTCATGTGTTCAATTATGCTCTATAATTTTCTTATAGAGCAATATCAATTTTATAATTGGATCTGTAGCAATGGGTAATGCACAAACTATGCCTATGAGACCTGCAAAGTCGACTAAGGTTGTTAGTCATGTGACGTCATGGACAAGCTTGGTCACACCCAAAATGTCAGCTGCCAGTGGTAGTAGGAAGGCGTATATTTGTAATCCTGGAGTTATTTTATAAAATGAAGAATTGATAAGTCTATGCCATATTTAAGTATATTTAATGGTAACCTTTCAATGGATATAGGGGTTATTTCAGCCGGGAGTATCGCTTTAAGTCAGTATCGATGTGATCACTCTTACCAATTGAGGTGAACTAGAATGAACAATTATATGTTGAAAGTCAGTAGTTTCCATCAGTCTTTGGACTGGCACGCCTTCATATGAATAAACTGACTTTAACTATGGTGTAAAACCTAAATCAAACAAACAAAATCAAGTATGTTCTTGAGGTTGTTTTGCTTATTAGATAGTGTGTCCGTCCAATGAGTGATGGAAACACTGACTGGCAACAAATTGTGGCAAGACCAGAAAATCATATATTAAAAAACAAAAGACAAAGCAACGGATGAGCTTCTTGGATTGATCTATTGGATTTTTTACCATACTTTCAAAGGAGTGCCATTTCTATGGCTGTAAGAAACCACCCTCGACACTGGATGGGAGCTTCAATGTTCCCTGGTGCTATAAGAGCTGAGAGAGAACAAGCTTGAAACCAGATCTAGTATTGACTTGTGCCTCTTGGGATTAACCTCTGTTGTTGCCAGTGAAGTATAGGGTGGTTTCCTTCATCCATAGATAAACAACTCCTTATAAAGTTTGGCTTAAAATCCAATAAACCAAGCAAAGTTGAAGTCTGCTTTTGACTACACGTATGACTTTTCTCTCAATTTAATTGGTCTCCTCTAAGCCTTGATGAGATTCCTTTCCACCAATGACAGTATTGCTTACACTTACTTTCAATTTTCGCAGAATTATTAATGAAAGAAATATGATATCAATATAGTGAAATCATATTATTTTATTATATTGTCTATAACAGCAAATAAATGAACCAAATCTGCCACAAAACAGTAGTAATTTACATTTCTTTCAGCTGATTAAGCACAATGTTATATTTAACAAAGTTTTTTATGCTTCAGAATCAAAACCGAAAGTCTGGGAAACAAAAGTGAGTATCTTATAAAATATAACCCATTTATTGCTCAATAGATATTATCGATTCCTTTTATCAGTTTGTCGATAAAGAACCATATCTCCTGGACCAACAGCTCAATCTGAAGAGGGCTTGAGAAACTCATTAAGAATCAGAACATTTTTTCAACAATAGTTGTATGCCTTGTAATTTTGTTTAAACCCCAGTTTATAGTTAGCACTCAATTCTTTTAAAGGAAAGAGTGTGGTATCTCTAAATACTCTTCATTTGTCTGTTATGTACTTATGCTAACTATATCTGCATGTAAATAAATTAAAATGACGGCAAATCAATAAAGTAACATCATTTTAAAGGAAACTTTAAGAACATTCAGGAGGAATAAACTTGTATAATATGGAAAGATGGTAACATATCAATTATTAAAGATGATTTTAAACATTGAACTTAAAAAGGAACTGTTTAAAGGATTATGTATTGAATGTGTGTAATTTAATTGTAACCTGATCTTCCTGTTGCCCTGGAACTTTCAGAGCTAAGGGGCAACGCGAAGCCGATCTGAATATGATGTTTTTGTATTGCGTCATGTATTTGTACTGTCACGTCTTTGTTTGTTTCCAGTGGTCTTGAGGGTGATTTCTTTCACCCATTGGGATGGCTTGCCGTCATGTGAGTGAATCAGGACAGCATTTGACCCCAATCACTCAAAGAAAATAATAATATTATAACTTTAAATATTTTTTATTTGAGCAGAGTTTTAGTAAAAGCTCCGTCCGCGAAACGCACACAGTATGCTCGAGTTGTAAAACGTTCTTGGCTCTATAGACAGGTATGAATTTCCCCTATATTTGTGTTAATAGGCACAGCTGGCCATCAAAGCTTTCACTATCAGAAATGTTCTCATTCCCAATTCTAAAGCTATGCATGTAAAATGGCTCATTAAAGTAACATGTAGTTTAAACATAAAACTGAATTTGTCTCAAATAAAATATGCTCACCACTATTGATAAGAAACTTTCAGTTTGTATCCTAATGAACTGAGATGCCAATGAAATGACAATGAAACTGTTTTGTTATTGACATTGAGCTATAAAGGCTGTGTAATAATACCTATTCTTGGCATGATTATAAATCTAGATCTTCCTGATATCAGTTTTATGTAGTTTGGATATTAACTGAAAGCCTTAAAATGTTGATCACTAAATAGATATGTTTTTTCTTTCTTTGGAATAGGAATCTGCACCTTTGAAAACCTGGAAAAAAAGATGGTGTGTTTTGGCTGATTTTTGTTTACATTTTTATAAAGGTAACCCTCATTTCTATTTTAAATGTAATATTTGAAATACTGATCATAAAAAAAAAATCTGTTTTAAGCTGTGAATTGAATGAAAAAGATATATTTCAAAGAAACAAATGTATGTTTTCTGATAGTACAATCTTTCACACATATAAAAAAATGTTGTTCAACACCTATCAAACAAACAAATGTATTTTTATTTGTGAGTACCATGTTCAACTCCTATTAAACAAACAAAAACGTTTTTACACTTATCAAACCAGCAAATCCTTTTTTTCATTGAGTACAAAGTTCAACACCAATCAAACAAACAGAATTATTTTTACTTTGAGTACAATGTTTTAAAACCTTATGTAAAAACAAATGCATTTGCTTTTTAGGAGTACAATGCTTATTTTCTCTCAGACATTGAAGATTTTTCCTTTGAAATTGATATTTCCTCTTTTAATTCTCTCTTGGATATTAATTAATGTTGTTGTCAATATGTTAATCATTCTATGGTTAATCTAAACGAACCGTATATTCAGCTTCTATCAACCCCTGTGGGACAACTAACTCTGTTGTATGCCATATTATCAAATCAGTGTATGTGTGGTTATTAAGTCAAGGGGAAATGATAACAATAAGATAGACCTGTGCAAGAAATGATGAATCAAACAGATTTATTTTGGCGTATGCATAGAAAATTGAAAGCATAAGAGATTATTTATGAAGAAGCGGCTCTTTCTACTATCCACAAATTTCATCGTTTACTTTTTGTTTCAGATGAGTCTGAAAAGGGAGAAATATCATCAATTCTACTACCCAGTTACACTGTGAGCAATTGCAATTTAAGAGATGGTGTTTCTAGACGATTCTGCTTGAAGGTATATTGTTGCGTCAATTTTTAACTGCATCGTTCAAATCTTTTAACATTCTAGGATATGAATAAAGAAGTCTTTTTTATTTAACTTTTGTACATATTTGGTGTTCCTTCAAATGTTCAAGCCCCGTGAAGGAGCGGGTGGGCCATGGCCCTGCAGAATACTCCCTTGGCTTCCTCGGTCGATCGTAAGAGGCGAGAAAAGAGGTGGCTTTCTGTTGCCCTGGTGTTTGCAGAGCTAAAGGATAACGTGAAGCAGATTTGTTTGTGATGTCCTGTTTTTGTGTCCGTCGTCATATAAGTGAAATACCCATGAGTACTATGTTAAACACCAATCAAACAAACAAACAAATCAAATGTCCAATTACAGTTCATGGGATCGAGTCCCATCAGGTATACGAGTAAGTCTTTTGGTGTGGCTCTGGCAACAGCAGGGGTGATTTTTACAAGGTTTTCTCTCGGTTTTCCACTGTAATGAGGCATGGGGCAGTGTGAAGTGGACAAGCCATCGTCATATAAGCGGAATACCCTTGAGCACGATGTTAAACCCCATTCAGACCAACAAACAGTCAAATGTTTGATTGTAGTGATTGTACTGACCTAATTGAGCTCATGTACAAACATGGTGTTCCTTCAAATGTTCCACACTAGCATCCTTGTCACAGCTATTCATCTCACTCACCAATATCTATCCAGAGTTCCAAAGTCCTTCCATTCCTTTCAGTATCTGTCAATGTCAAAAAATTTGTCCAGAACACAGAATCTGGTGACCTTAATACTCTGCATCTCAACCAATGACATTGTTTTGAATGCTCCCAGGTGAAACAAAATTTTTGGAAAGCATATAGTTGAGCAAGAATATGTCAATAATTTGCAATCTTAAACACAATTTAAGCACATTTCCTCCATACAGACAATTTACGTACCAAAAAAGATGACTTCACAGTTTGAAAATTACCCTTGGAAATGTTATTTCAGGAGAATCAGCTGAGACGTCTGGTAAAGATTGCTCACTCATGTCCTCTAAAATCTTGGTAACATTTGACTGTTGTTGTTGTTACAGATAGAGCATGAGAATACAAAAAGTTATTTCCTGGCTACGGACACCCAAGGAGAATATGAGCGCTGGTACCATGCTATTCGTCTGGCTACATTAGCACAGGTTGATCAAGAGTAAGTGAATTATATCTTTCCCCTGGGTCCCTTACCATAAGTCAATTAACTAGAAGTATGCCACTGCCCATTATCCCATACCAACAGCATTGGTGTGTTTGTCCAGCCTAAAATGTTTCATGTGATTTAGGCTATAAAGAAGATAAATGTTTTTCTGTTCTGGCCATTTAAAATATCAGAAAGGGTATGGGAAGCTATCTTTAACTCATTAAGTTACAGGCAGACCACTATTGTTTCTTTTTTATGCACAGTGTTTACAGTTTCTATGCATTTACTAACTGAAAAATATTTTTGTCAATCATATTTTACTATGACCTAAGTGGACAGTCTGCTGTCACTTATATAAGTGACACAGTATGAGTTTGATGCCAAACCCCAATCAAATAAATAAACATACATATGGCTGAATTGAGACCCTAATATTTGTTCTACAAATCTATTATTAATTGTCCTCCACTACTATAGTAGGGGGAGACTTGCTACTCGGCGTCTCTCCTTCCATCCGTCCGTCGCAAAAGTTTGTGAACATGCTAGCTTAAAAAAAAAATGCACCGATTAACTTCAAACTTGGTATTGCATTTCACCAAATTCTGTTTAATTCAATGGCCGTAATTACATAATTTTAGCATATACATGTCTGTATGTGCTGTGAACACGATAAGTAGAGAATAAATTCAAAGATTAACTTCCAGCTTGGTATATAGCTTCCTCTGGTAAAGACGGCTGATGGTATTGCATGTCACCAATTCCATGAAACGAAATATCCGTTATTACATAATTGAGCATATTTATGTGTGTAGATGTTGGGAACACTATAACTAGACAATATATTCACAGATTAATTTGAAACTTGATAAGTATCTTCCTCTGGTAAAGACAGCGGATGGTATTGCATTTCACCAAATTTCCAGAAACAAAATGGCTATTATTACATAATTTTGGCATATTTATATCTGTAGGTGTGAACACGATAAGTAGAGAAATAATTGATGGATTAATTTGAAACTTGGTATGTAGTGTCCTTTAGTAAAGACGGCGGATGGGATTGCATTTCACCAAATTCTGTGAAACAAAATGGCCACTATTACATAATTTTAGAATATTCATGCCTGTATGTGTCATGAACGTGATAAGTAGGGAATAAATTCACGGATTAACTTCAAACTTTGAAGATAACTTCCCGCCTTTAAGATAACGAATCTGGTCAAATGTCACTTTGTTCTGTAAAACAAGATGGCCACCATTGCATTACTTTATAATAGTCATTATCGGTACTGTATATGTTTTGAACACTATAACTCTGTAACAAATTCACGGATTAACTTGGAACTGGAAATATAGTCTCCTCTTATTAATATAACAAAAAGGATTGAATTTCATCAAATTCAGTAAAATAACATGGCCGCCATAGCATAATTTTACAATAATCATATCTGTAATTCACAAATTAACTTGAAACTTGAATTAGCTCTACTAAGACATAGGATAGGATTGCATTTCATCAAATTCTGCAAAGCAATACGGTCCCCATTGTATAATTTCGCAAAGCTTAATGGCAGCCATTGCCTATTTTTAATATATTTCAAACTTGAAAAATAGTTTCCTCCAGTTAAGAAACCAATTCCGCAAACCAAAAGGGCTGTCACTCAAAATCTGATATTTACTTCAAAATTGGCTTTTTCTGTTAATACCATAGATGTGCCTGTATTTCAGTAGGTATCACAAGAACTATGGTTAACATTGCAAATGGCACCAAAATGGTGATACAAAGTGTTTTTTTGAAAAAAAGAAAAAAAAAAGTTCTCAAACCAAAATAGGAAAAAGGAGATTTGACGGGGATGATAAGCATATATTTTCAAAAAAAGCCTCAACTGGTGGACCTGCTAGCTACTCAGCTTGTTTTGTCTTTGTTTGTTGTCAGTGGCTTCAAGGGTGGTTTTCATTACCCATATGACGGCTGCTATTCCTTCCCCTTCCATACTTTAGATTTTTTTTTTTTTTAGAAATAAAAATAAAAAAAATGCAATTTGGAGGCACTTGAGAGTTTAGACTGCTTATAAGCACTATAGAATGAAAAGTCATTTTTCAATTTTCATTTCATTTTCATTTATTCACCATATATATACAATATTGAGATTAATAATAAATATCAAATAGCATGGCAGGAATAAAGTCCCTAGGGACTTGTTCTATCCCGTTGAAAGAAAAAAAACAGTTAGTAAACAATAAATTTCATAAGTAAACATCAGTACATAAATACACACATGCAAACACACACACACACACTCACACGCATACACACATGCACACTCAGATGCATACATATATGTCGGATAAAACATTAGATACAAACATGTATTTACAAAAAAACGATTAATATCTACTATAGATTTTATCATTCAGTACAGGATCAGGTTTATGTTGGAAAGCCCTGGACAAGGATATAGCTTTTCAGTTTTGATTTAAACAGAGATATGGATTTGATAGACTTGAGACAGGTAGATAGTTTATTCCACTCCCGAGAAGCTACCACACGAAGAGTTCTTTGGGTAAGAG
>JARFOD010076584.1:0-12799 GCA_031763545.1 Mopalia muscosa
TCCTTCACCCATTGGGCTGGCACGTCGTCATATAAGTGAAATACCCTTGAGTACGACGTTAAACACCAATCAATCAAACAAACAAACTAAAATATAATATGGCCATGACTGCTTGTTACAATATTCATCGTTCTATATCATATGTTGTGAACACAGTATTTACTTTATATATAATGTCCTTGTGTCAAGACTATAGTAGTTGCATTTCACCAAATTCTGCCAAGCAAAATGGTCCATATTATGTAATATAAGTATATTCATAGTTTTACAAGTATGTGTTGTGAACACAATAATTTGACAATTATTTTCGATTAACAGTAATGAGGATGTCGCCTCTTTGTAATAAAACTCGTTTTTCAGCTGAAAGCTACCCAATTAATGTCACTAATCCGTGCATATTGTTTCTTGCTCCTACCATAACCAGTTTACGAAGTGATATAGTAGAGGGGTAAGAAACTTCACAGCCCATGACCGTTTTCACGCTAAAAATCACTCAGCCTCAGTGAGATTTCAAAAGACTCCCACAATTGACGTCAACATATTCTGATTCTGTGGACGAAAGTAACCAGTTTTGTGAACGGACATTCTATATACTTTAATAATATCCCAGGTTTATTGGGAATGTATAAATGTAGTTATATTCGGTAAATTGCTGAAAATTGGGTGGTCGTCGCCAGGCAAATTTTCTAATTTATAAGCAGCTAGATTTTTTTAAGCTAAAAAAAGCAGCTGTCTGCATTGGAAAGCTTGATGCTATTTGGTGGTTACAAAATTCCTGGAAGCTAGAGTTACTAGATTGAGAAGGTGTGTACTGTGCATTTTATGCTTGAAGAATCAACTGAAAACTAACTCAATGATTGGGGAAATAAATCATGTCACAGATTCCAGAAGCGGACATAAATTTTCATGTTTTTCACATGAATTTTATAATACATAATTTAGAAACAATTTGCAGTGACTGGATTGATTGGTGTTAATCTTCCTCCAGTGCTAAGTCAACATTGCTACTCTACATACAAACTGCCCTTAGCCAGAGGAACTTTTTTTAACAGTTTTAACACTTAAGTCATATATCGACCCCAGGAAAGAGTTGATATTTGTGAACTCCGTCTAGACAAAATAATCCTTTTAATTCTATAATTCATATAGGGCCTACGCATACCCTTTCATGTCCATATTTCAAACTGAAAATCTATAAAAAGGATTCTAAAATATTGACTTTTACTTCTCAATCTATCTACATAATCAGGATAAAGTTGAAATGCACCGTTCAGCCATATGTCGCTTTCAGGTATGTAGGCCTACAACTAGTCATTGTTTGGACAGACCTGAAAGCGACGTTAACGTTGAATTATCGAATCAAACAAATGGTTGAAACCAACTAATTTGTATTAGATTGCCTGGGCTTCGATAAATATATAATGTTGTAAAGATTTTTTAAATGAAAGTTTAATTTATTTCAAAGATAAAACATAATAAATAAAATCCATAAAAACATGACACAGGTTATAAACATTTACATTTAATGAAATCTAATAATCGGCTAAAAGATGAGGAAGTGAGAAAATCGTCCTTCTTATCTGGTTGGATATGGTCAACCCGTCTATATTTTCTTTGTCGTTGCATCATTTTCGTTTCATTAACGGATTGTTTCATTTTAATCGTGGTGATAAATTCGTAAATGTTGTGATTCAACCAAGACAAAGTTATCCTTAGTGCACATTTCTTATTCTGTCATAGACGGCAATTTATTATTGGTTTCTCACCTTAATAATAAGCTAAGTGAACACTATTCTGTTACAGATTCTTTCTTGTTTTTAATTTTAGAAAGCTGAATAAACAGTATGTAGGCCTAGTCTGCCACCTAGACTCTTTTTTCAATTTTAGAAAGGAAAGTGAACACTAGTCTGGCACATCACTTTCAATGAGCCTATAAATTACTGAGTGGAAATCAGATGAAAAAACTACTTTCCAAATCGTAAACCTGAACTCTTTTCTGTCACTCCACATGAAATATGGCTGATGTTGGACTAACGAATCCCATTTGATTAACGAGGTGCGCTAGTAAGGGCTGATTAACGCTGAACCACACACAGGTTATCAAAATAATTTGTAGAGGAAACAGGAATAGATAACTTCAAAAAGTAGACGAAACACCTCTCGGCCATTTGTCAACGTTATACTATTTTTTATATTCCGTCAGAACAGTGGCTTAGCTATGTGGGTGGGGTGAGGCCGGGAGAGCCCTTGGTCACATTTTTAAGAAGTCACGCCTGAAATGATTTAAAAAAATAGATATTTTAGAAGAAAAGTATTCCAACAATGTCAGTTAGCCACATACTCGAAATAGTCTTCTCCTGAAGTCCTTCTCATTGGAACAGCCCCAGCCATCAGGCAGGCGTAATTTAGGCTGTACAGATATTCTGCAAATTCTCGCTATACGAGAGATAACAAACAAATTAGAATCGATTAGTTCAGAAGGAAGTTCATATAAAAACAACAATAATGTAATACTAATTCAGCAAACTAGATTGTTTAATGCACAGCATACTTTGCTATTTGGCGGATAGTTTTCTAGTCTGTCGTTTGTACCGCACTCATTAATAGCTCACAGATATGTAGTAATTTGTGGTGGGAGTTTTGACACCTTTGTTCAAATACCACTGCCTCCACAATGGACACATGGAGCTGAAATTAATACGATTTATAATTAAGACAAGATAACTCAACACCAATAGATCCTCGACCAGCTGAAAATCATTATATATCTGCGTAGTGTAGTTGCAATGAGTGAGGAAAGAATGAATATGGCTACGAAACTCAACTAATTTGGACTCCACTTGGTAAGGAGGAAAGTACCCTGAGATACATGGACGATTAATGTTTCTATTGGTTGACCACAATCAACAAATATAATGGAACGTACCAACAGCTACAGGTCGTGGTTTCTCTTTCGCGACCGCTGTGTCTTCGAACGTATATCATTGAGATTCGGTTTTAAGTGCATCTCCAGCTTACCAAGGAATGTTAAAACACAGTAATAGATAGCTTTGTGAAAATGATGCCAATATAAAAAAGATTGTTAGTGTTTCTTTCATTTCATGCTCATATAAGCGACAGCAATGCAACATCGCTTCGTTACATCATTGCGAAACCTGCGAAACGGTGTGCAATAGGTAACTGCTTCAGAATGTACACACAACATCAGTTCCAATTTCGGAAATGCCACGTCGAAACTTAACAAAAAAGAATTTTATTGCAAACACAACAAATCCGGTCGTTTAATTCGTCATATTGGAAATATGTCTTACTTAATTTTGCAGAAGCCATGTTTGTAAATGAAATGACAACGCAAATCTTCCTTCATACAACAGTTTTGTTTTGTTTCTTTTCTTTTATTTTGACTGCTTTTAACACAATATGGGCCTATGATGACGGTGAAAAAAGTCGTAGGCGTATTTTTTTTATGTGTGACGGTTTTTTGCAAACGTGAACGTTTGAAATTCATCTGAAAAAAAAAAGTCAATAATAAGTAGAAATTCAACTCATCTCAGGAACGAAATTGCTAATTTCTTCGCTGGATATCGCTCAGAACGCGTCTGTGGCCATCTAGGACCCTGGAGCTCCCGGGGCCTGCGGCCCCTGGACCCTCGCTTGAAGTCCTGGGATAGTAGCGTGTCTACGTCCTTGTTACCCAGTGGTAATCAAATTAAGCGACACCCCATTATGACCAAATCGCCACGAACTAATAAGTTTTGACTACCGGTACAGTGAAATAATCCTAGCCTTAATTATATTTTGTTCGTTGGATAGTTTTCAATGTCATATTCATTTCATTTTATCTTCACTTGGGTTAGCAATAATTGGAGAAGAAACTGTGCAAAAACCACTCCTTGATTTCCACTGTCCAACACCTTTATTATTTATGAGCCCTCTATTTACTTTAACTATATCTTTAAAATAATCAACTCAAGCTATCGTCAGACATAAACTTTGTCTAAATCACTATAGATCAGGTCATATTTAATTGAAATCTTGTGACCTTGAATTCATATGTTTACCATCTGTTTAACACGTTTAGTAAACATGCAGAATCGATCGCACAAGGTTAGGCCACGAACATATAGTCCATTTCCAAATCTGCTTTTTTTTTTTTTCGTTCTGCCTCAGTTTCAGAGTTACTTAACCGATTAAACTTAGTCTATTAGATCAAGATACTGTTATAGTTGAACTTGAGTGGCATGGCGGCCACAAAAATAGTTTGAACCCTGGACTTTCGAAACTTTGGTAGATATACATATGAAATACCATTTATACAAGAGTACAAGAGTAGTGTAACTCCAAAGAACGATAAACTCATTTTGAACTCAATATTTCGGCGCTTTATTTATATACCATCTACATATATAACAAAACGGACGAATGAGACTAAATACAAATAATATTGGTTAAAACAGCTCAGACCGCTTCTGGGCGCTTCGTCTTTTTCAAAGGCTGACCCTATACAATCGCCTGGCTAGCTTTTCAATTCATCGCTGGTTACAGATTAGTTAACATATTTCTAAAATGAACAATCTTTTTTAATTATCGCGCTGTGTCACCCTTTTAAGTGTTTTCCCCATAACAGAAGAAACCACGCTACGCGACTCGGTTAGAGCTATATGTATGGTTGCTTCTGTTCACTCTGACCATCATCCGAACACATGGTATGATATATATACAGACCGCTAAGAGATATACCATGCGACATTTCGCAGCTTAGTTTTGTTCTGACCTAGCCTAAAATGTTGGATTTCCATTGGCAGCATACAACCAAAATCGTTGGACCCAAGCCTATCAGCGACACTCTATTGCACAGTAGCCACGTGTATTTGTTATGATAGTTCTTTTCAAACATCTTCACTTCAGTCTTCAACATTTGATTAAAATCATCGCCGTCTTAGCCCAAGCCTTCTGTTCAGCCCGTCGGTGTTGAATTAAAGCCAAAATGGCACTTGATAATCACGAAATAAAACTCCAAGAAATAGAACAACTACTGGATTTGGATATCATTTAAACTGTGAACAGATAACCTGCTTTTGATCATGTTTATAAGTTGATTTAGAGGACTGCTTTCTGTCATTTTTTCGCTCGTCGCCGTAGACTTCTACTTTTGTTGAATCGGCTCTTTTCGATAACCGATGGATTTAGGGAAAAACCCCAGATGGGACACGATTATGCGCCCTTATTCGACTCCAATATCACGATAGAAGTGTGTCATGTGCCAAGGTTAATACACCCATGTCTTAACCCTGGCATGGTTGCTATACCGCTAACCATGAAGGCATATTTGACGAGTAATGGATTCCCAAAATGCAGAGCTATAAATCGATTTTAAAAAATAAAGCAACAAAAGATAAAATCTAAAGAACAAAATCGCAGAATATTTTGGATTATACTTCTTCTTATTAGTTTAATATTCCATCATTATCCAATTCACTTCACCAGAAAGCAGTCAGCTGACCACCATTATATCTTCCAATTAGCTAGATATCTGTATAACTTGGGACCAATTACTGTCACACTAAGTAAAAAGTGAAAAACAGTATTCACGCATATCCAGTCAATACAATGTAATGTCAATGAAGCAAATCAGAAATTTAAACAGTGTTTTCACAAAAGAAATATACACACTGATATATATGGAACTATATTCATAACTGGCAACAATACGGAGTGTACTGTGTCTAGCTCTTATTAAAGGTTATAGAGCAAGTAAACACAAAAACAAGTTGATCCTGAAAAGAAATTGTGTAAACAGCAATTGTGTAAAATGTTGTTTTGAGTTAATAATAGCTTTCATATTGCGTTAGAGTAAATTTTGTAACTAGATTGTAACTTATATATGTTATGCTTTTCATGCCAAGCACATTTACTTATTATTGTTCTGCAGAAAAAGACGATTCATGCAGAATATATGAGTTGCAAAATTCACAGTAGTTTCGAAGTAAAACGACGAAATGTAAAAACACTCTGTAGGGGGTTAGAGTATCCTTCAGCCTCTGGACAAATGTAAAGAACTTATATATTTTTTTTTCGGACATGTGAATGGCCTTCGACTGCGTTTGGCATCGCGGCCTAATAAAAAATTAACCTATTTTGGAATAGCTGGTGAACTTTTGGAATGGTTCTCCAGTTGTAAAAAGGCTCGCGGACAACGTGTGGTGTTGCATCAGTCAGCCTCTGATATTCGCAAGGTATCAGCAGGTGTGCCAAAATGTTCCGTGTCGGAACCCCTGCTCTCAATATGTATCAACGACCTTCCAAACGTATTTTTAATAACATAAGACTATTTTCCGACGATACTTGTCGCTATGTTTTATCAAATAACCTCTTGGATAACAATATCTCCAAATATCTTTCCGAAGACCTTAATATTATTTACGGGTGGGCTATTACCGTTCTAAAATTAATTTTAATCCCATAAAAAAAAATTTATATTATGTTTAAAACATCGTATACCCTCGGAATGTGTCGGATATAAATGTAATTTTATGGGAACAGATATCCCTTCATCTGATAGCCACAAACATTTAAGCGTCATATTTAATAGCACTGGCAATTGGAATAACCACATAGTGAACTTAATTACTTATGCAAATCGTTTAAGCAGGAAGACTCTATAGAAATTATGTAAAAATCCTTTATAAGATCAACATTAGAATACGCAGATAGAGTTCGGGACATCCTTTCTGAATATCAAATAACAAACAAATAGTCAATCCAAAAGGTCTGTTTAGGAGTCATAACTGGCTTGACAAAGCGTGTTGCCACCTCACTACTCTACGGAGGAAAGTACACTGTCAAATATTATCCTTTGACACTTAAGAAATGGGCTCAGTTCTTTAAATAAAGATTTATTCAATAACTATATGTCCGATTCTTCAAACTGTGCATCCGGCGGCCGTGGCTTAGTGGTAGCGTGTTCGCGTACTAAACTGAACCTGCTAGGATGTACTGTTCACGGGATCGAGTCCACCTATCGACCATCAGGTATATGAGCGAGCCACATGTTGTGGCTCCTGCAATCGCAGGGGTGGTTTTTACGAGGTTTCCTCCCGGTTTTCCACTGTAATGTTATAGGCTGTGTACAGTGTGAAGTGGACAGTCTGTCATCATATAAGTGAAATATCTTTAAGTACGATTTTACACACCAATCAAACAAACATGCAATCAATCAAACAAATGGATGAAAAAGTGTCCAATGACCCTGCCTTGCAATATCAAATGGAAAGAAAATATGTGTGCAGTTTCACAGTTTTGATGCAGGAGATTTTTCTTATGTGGAGGATATCTGCGGTAAAATTCTAAGTTAATGGTTGGACACCTGATATATTTATATATATATATGAGCAATTTATTCCCCTTATACCACAAGTTGTGAGCACAACAATAGGCATAAAAGTGGAGTTAAAGACTAAATGGACTTTAAGCTCGACAAACTTAAACATTTGAAATTTGATTTACTCCCCTACCCTATAATATCCATAATGACACAGGCTACAGGACTGTGGGACATTGAGCATTTTTAGTTTTTCAAATGCAATGAAAAGTTTGTACATTGTAGTAAACCTGGTCTATTTGTCGTTGTTGTTTGTATTGATTTCTTCATTCATCAATTGAGTGGACTTAATTTGTTACTTAACTTTCTGCTATTGATCTATTTTCCCCAGGTTCTAAGACATCCGGATCACGTTTCTAAAGGGGTCTTGCTTTGGGCACATCATGAGAAAATAATTGTAATTGACCAGAAAATTGCCTTCGTTAGTGGAATTGATTTGTGCTATGGACGCTGGGATGACGATCAACACAGGTATCTCATTTACTGATTTTCATTATTAATGTACCTTGAACTACATGTATAGTACTTTCTTTGGCAATTTGATCAGAACTTCCTGTTACCCGGGTACGTACTCTCCAAGCTAATATGTGAAATACCCTTGAATACAACGTTAAACCTCAATCAAACAAACAAACAACATATGCTATTTTCTTTATATTTGTTATCAAACCATGGAGGGATGTGGGGAAGCTTCATGTTGCCCTGGTGCTCTCTGAGCTAAAGTGCAACATGAAGCCAATCTGTTGGTGATGTCGTATTTATTGGCTTTCCGCTCGGTTTTCCACTGAAATTAAGCAAGGAGCTGTTTGAAGTGGACAATTCCATTGACATATAAGTGAAATACCCTTGAGTTTGACATTTAAAACCAATCGATCAATAAACAAACCAATCAAGCAAACTAAACTTAATCAGAGGTAAGGGGTAACATGGAGCTGTTTTGTTAAGTAGGGTCTCTATTGCATCCCGTATTTGTCTGCATGTTGCCAGTTGCATCAAGGTTCATTTCCAACACCCATTGAACTGACATGCTGCCATATGACATGCTCTTCATCTGTTTCTATGCATTGAATCTGTTGGAAACTATTACCAGTTAACCTCTCCTTGTGGTGAAATAACCAACTCCTGTACATGTATGTTTTATTTATAGATTGACGGATCTTGGCAGTATTGTATCCAATGGTGCGCCTGTTCAAGCTGCTTCTATTGCTGTAGAGAATGCAATGGTAATTATTAGCTAGAAATTATTATTAAGGAATGCTTAAGGCACTTTTTTTCTGTGCATTAGAGTGAAAAACAATCTAAACCACTCTATTTACGTGAATAGCAATCACCTTATATTATTTACCGTAATCAGGCCTGTGCTGTAATGTTTTCCGGCAAAACCTAAAAACTGGAATTATAAAATTATCAAGATAAACCCCTTTCTGTCATTTGAATTTGTCACTAGTTTGCAGATTTTGTACAACATGAATGTACAGTATTGTTATAGACAAAAATGCAAATTAAAATGATACTACAGCTGATGCCTGGATTGACAAAATTTGTCAAATTCACAGGTAAAGAGATACAAGTATGTAACACATCCTCTTTAAACAATTTTATTAACCTATTTATCAGTACTCCTAAAATGAGTTTGGTTTTCTTTCGACTGGTTCATTCTTCCAAACAACACAGGCCTTATGTCTGGCTAAGGACAGTATGTTTCAAATATAACTACAGCTTTATTTATCATGAAAGGCACATTAATTTTTCAAAAAAGCAAAACATTTCACATTTTATTGTGAAGTTATTTTTTCTTTTGTCTACACGATTTAGCATGGATTATAAGGAGAAAATTAGTAGTTAGTTTCACATGGCTGTTGTTGGGGAATGATCACACAAATTGGAGATGTGGCGACCGTTACGTAACCTTTAGAAAATCTTGTACAATCAGACAGATGGACTTGATTCCATGAATGGTAAATAGGAGTAGTATTAGTAAGTTGCACAGGCTACCACTCAGCCATGGCCGCAGGCCCCATATGAGTGAAATACAACATTAAACCCAATCAAACAGACAAACATTGTTTTGTATTTTTGTAGGTAGCTGGCACATCATCTGAAGAAATAAATGGACTAGATCGAAATAGAAATCTAGAAGGAATTGACGAATTGGATACAAGAAATGTTGACCCAGCGCAGGTATCTGTCGTCGTTCATTCTCCTGATGAAATTGCTGAGGTCGTTCACCAACCAATGGAGAACAAACACCTAGCAGTAGAGCAAGACCCCTCTAGAACGGATCAAGCCGAACTAAGTGATACAGATATAGACGAGAAAGAAAAACATGAAATTACGCTCAAGAAAAAAGTCCTCTCTCGGCTACGCAACAACTTTTTTAGCAAGCGAATTAGTAACGATAATAAATCTGAAGAGACACTTGATAGCCATGTAGATGAATATCCGTCCCATAGTGGTGCTGGAGACGCACAGCCTGATTATGATAGAGGCGTCTCTGCCGACAGCACAGCAAACCAGCAACTCTACAAAAAGCATCCCCCAAAGCTGAAGTTGAAATTGTTACGCTCAAAAAGTACTGGTCCAGCTACAAGTGATCAGGATTCTAATGGTACTCCAACAGACAAGGGGGATGTTGATGAAGTTGACTCAAGAAGGCGATTTCGTGCTTTAGTCGGCGCAGTCAAAGCCAGTCGTTCAACAAAACGCTGGACGAAAACTGGAGAGATGGTGGAAGTACCCAAAGAGCTGTTTCTTAAGCCTACTTCCCCAAAAGTCCAAGTCTCACGGAAATCAAGGGTGAGATTTTATTCCTTTGAAATTTAACAAATGGATTTTCAGTCCTTTTTTTTCACATGAACATTTTAAATGCAAGGACAAATGATGATCTTTTGATCCTAACATCATATTTTATAACCTGTTGATTGTTTAACATGATTAGCACAGGGACTTCAACCATGGTATATGAGAGAGCAATAGACTGACACTAACTTAAAAGAAAAACGGAACTCTACACACTGTTTGTTTGTCGGGCGAGTCCAACTCTAAAATCATTTGGTGAGACTAGGCTGTTATCCGGTTAAAAAAAGTATTGTATGCTTTAAAGCCTTCCCATCTTTAAACCAATCCAAAGAAAAATAACTCCAGCTCATTGTCCCTCTCAAAATGAAAACATACATGTACAAGCATTATTTTGGGATTACACTTTCTTAGTTTGGATGGTTTCTAGTTCCGAAAAAATTTAACAGGTTGAAACCATTCCGAGAATTGAACCAATGACCCTCAGAGTTTGGCATTCTCCTATCAGAGGGGTAGTAAATGTCCGCTACCTCGACTCCAGCTGACTAGCCTTCTATTTATATAGAAAGTGTTATCTCAAGCAAACAAAACTTCTGTTAATCTTCACTTTTTAAAAGACACAAAGATATTCCATGTACAAGCATATAAGCTTATAGTGGTTAATTTTACTTCTCATTCAATTCTTAACCAAATGTGTCTTGCTTATGGCTGTTAAATAATTTTGTTTAAATGGGTTTTTAAATGATTATTTAATCACTCTATACTGGATCATGGACGGGCAAAATGGTAAGCACTGATTTGTAAAAATTATAACAGGTATTTATTCATCAGATCATTTTTTTAATAAGGGTGTTTGATTGTAAATTCTTGTTGACATATATTATTTCGATTCTTGAATGAGAATCTTTTTCAACTAATCTGGATGGTTGAGACAAATCCTGATATTTCTAAGGCCCTCTAGCAAAGGGCAGTTTGTTGAAGAGTCGCAATGCTGTCTTTATTTAGCACTGGAGGAAGATTAACTATCCAACATTTTGAAAACACTTCACATCTTGGATGGGGTAGTGTAAATTACCATTGGAATGCACAGCCATCACATGAAAATATGAAAGATTTTTTATTAATTTTCTTTTTACAGAAGAATACTTTTCGAGACAAGGTCCAGAAACACATGGGCCGTTATCAATTTGATGAGAATTATGGTAAAACGTAAGTTTAAAATTGATAGTAAATGTAGTTCCCAGTAAGCAGTTTGATCTAGCATGTGGTTCAAAAATGACATACATCACTGGGATTGTCCAGTTGTCAAAAAAGGGAGATAAATATGTTACTCATATAACTGAAATTGATTCCTATGTCATTGATAACTTCAATGGCCCTGCAGAATACTCCCTCGGCTTCCTCAGTCGATCGTAAGAGGTGAGAAAAGAGAAGGAGCTTTCTGTTGCCCTGGTTTTCTCAGATCTAAAGGGAAACAGGAAGCTGATCTGTTTGTAAGTTTCATTTTTGTCTCCGTCGTCATATAAGTGAAATACCCTTGAGTACGACATTAAACACCATTCAAACAAACAAACAAACAATCAAATATAATTTATTTGGATTTGTCAGTGGTCGAAATGGATGATAGATATGTACTCATATGACTGAAATTTTCAATAATACTGTTGACTAACAAAAGCATGGTATGAATATGAAATAAAATTGAATGGTTTAAAAGTAAGTGACATAGGTGGCACTGCCAGTTATATGACTGACAGATTTATCTCCCTTTTATTAAAGCTACAGGAAGCCGATCTGTTTGTGGTGTATGTATTGTGTGCTGTTGTTGTCCTGTATTTGTCCTGTCCTGTCTTTTTTAGTTGCCAGTGGCGTCAAGGGTGGTTTCCTTCACCCGTTGGGCTGGCTTGTCATCATAAAGGTGAAATGCTGTTGAGTACAACGCTAAACCCTAATCAAACAAACCCCTTTAAGCTACTTACCAACCCCACTGATGTTAGGATAAACATTTCATTGTTTACAGGTACTGTAGGATATAGAAAATGAGACAACCCTGAAGCAGGCCAGCCGAAATTGTGTATTTTTAGTATTTTGTACATATAATTTATCCTGAATACACAAGTACATGAAAGCCAAACATAGGCTAAATAAAAAGTAGGAATCCAATTACTTAAAATTGTGAATCCGTGAGTGCAAAAATAACAGGAAAAGCAATGGAAAAGACAATATACATTATGATCAGAAAATAGTCTTAAAGATATTTTTAATAGAAGCAAAATACACATAATAATCAGAAAATATTCCAAAAAATAAATTTTTCGTCTTTAAATTGTATTCAGGGCAGGCATGTTTGCTACCGCTCCTGCAGTGTTTGGTTTTATGATTGGGAATTTGCTTGCTCCAGCATTTAAACTTTTACTACTACAAGATTCTCATCTTATTTCATTGCCAAAACTGATAATGTTACATATGCAATGTACACTACCATTGTTGCAATGATACAGGCTGTGCTGTGTTTACTGATTAATGGAGGCTCATTTCTGCTCTTTGAATCAGTGATCCGTGAAAGTGTTTCTCGGCAAGTGACTCTGTTACTCGGCAAGTAATTTTGTTACTTGATAGAAT
>JARFOD010076595.1:7966-36523 GCA_031763545.1 Mopalia muscosa
GTGAACGAGTTCTAGGTTGTCATTTAAGTGAGGAAGTGTGAAATAGACATTCTATCCTTATATAATTGAAATATCCTTGAGTATGTCTTAACAAATTAAATATTTACCTATTAAAGAAATTAATGTGTGAAAATATTTTTACTTTGCAGTCCACATTTGGACGAAAGGATGAACAATTTACAGTGAGTATTTTATCTTAATTTTTTTTATAACATTTTATCAGCTTGTGCTACCTGAAAAAGGATTTATTTCATTATTACCTTGTTGGCATTAACTATTCTTTGTCCAATTGAAGTTGCTCACGTAAAGTATATTACCAAACTCCAAAGAAATACTGTACTACTGCTGTACTTCACTATGTTAGACCCGTTGGTGGTTGTCATTATAATAGAATTGGCTGTTAAGGAAATCTGTAAATTAGTTTTAAAATAATTTATTTAACTATTAATAATTTCCGATTGAAACTACCGGTTTCCATTAGTAGAATATATATTTATCAAATACACATGTTTGATGCTGTGCTCTGTGTGGGGTTAATTTTGGATAAACAGGTAATGTTTCATTATGATGTGTTTTACCTGTGTTTACCTGTGTGGTCCCTGCAGTTGGAAGAGCAACACAAAGACAGTAAATAAGGAAGCTTTTTTTAGCTTTGTCAGCAGGTATTAATTACAGTAGTGACGTGTTGCAGACCAAGATTACGAATTTTAATAAGTACAAACTGATCGTAGCTATCGTATGATCTGCAGGTCAGCTGGGACACTGTTATGTAGTCAGTGTTAACCTGTTGACATCCTGTTCAGTCGGCTATGATCTAATAAGTATGAGAGACCTGTGTCTTGTATATAAATACACAAGTAAAATGTAATTAAATTTTGGTCCAGTGTCTTAACTGGGATTGGAAATATGGGCGCCATATTTCACCATTAACAATTTGAGGAATTTTGCCTGTCCAAATTTTCCATTTTCTTATCTTTCCCATGTTAACATTGAGAATTTCTACCTGTCATTTTAACCATTTTTAAAAATCTTCCTGTCGAAAATAAAAGGCGGGGGGTCTCTAGGTTAGACTCACACAAGGATATTCATGCTTGCTTGACAATTTAGCACTTTATTTTGTCATCAACATTGCTAACGATGACAAAATAAAGTGGCGAACAGTTGTAATCCATAAAGCCTACATGTAGCTGGTATAATGTTTCATACATTTGTTGTTTTGAAATGAGACTTCCTTTAGACAGATTCTGGCTCAAAGATATGGAGGCTTGCGCCTTGTTTTTGTGGATGTCCTGGCTTGTCTTTGTTTGATACCAGTGGCTTTGAGAGTGATTTCCTTCCTAAATAAGTCTGTCATATGAGTGAATAGACCCAAGTATAGCATCATATCCCAATCAGTCACTCAAACAATCCACACAGTTGTACCAAATCTTGTTTTTGTGACTTTCGCGGCTTGGCTTAGTTTGATGCCAATGACTTTGAGGGTTATTGCCTCCCTTAATTGGTCTGGCAGGCTTGTATGAGTGAATAAACCCAAGAATAGCATCAAATCCCAATCAGTCACTCAAACAATCCACACAGTTGTACAAACATCTTGTGTTTGTATTTATTGTTGTTACACCGACATACAACATGACTTATGTGAAAGAAAAAAGTAGACTTTTTCCAGCAGCTGTTGTGTAACTTACTCCTACAATCAAAGTCTATGTTCTGACTGAGGTGAAACAATACGCCCGTCAAAACATATATCTACCTAGACTTGTAAATAAGTATATCTGGCCTTACACCATGTACAAAAACCTTAATGATTGCATTAACGTGACTATTTATAGAACATGCTGTAAAGCACAAAATAGTTTAATTGTTAATGTTGCCTTCAGGGAGAATAAAAAGTTTACAAGGTAAAAAAAAGTATCAATCTTAGGGCAGTTTAATTAAAGTTGTAGTTGATAAGGAGTAACAATATCAGGCTTTAATAAACAAACTCACATCTGTTTTATGTAAATCAGTCTGATCAAGCAGTTAGTTACCTTTTAATGACCTATTCTTATTTGTTACTTTTTTTTGTCCAGAAAACATATGATAAAAAGAACAAAAGTAAAAAAATATGTAGATGAAAAAGTGAAAAAGACAATTGCATTGACTTACCTATTGTATGTGAAATGTTGATTGGGATCAAAAAATGTGTTTTACATGTGTTTAAACAGAAATAATGACAAGATCTAAAAATGCCGTAAACATGTGTTCAAAAAATTATGATAGCTAAATTTTTTCCATTTGTTGGTACTTTTTATGAATGCAAATATTTACTGAAAGGGTATTCCCACTACCTGCCTTTGAAATAAACAATATTTGCTTTTAATTACATATTTTGCATTTTAGAACATGATGTGTCAGTTTTGATAACAACATCCCTCGACCAGCATGGGGAATTTTTTAGACATATTGCAGCTTTTCAATCTGATTGAAATAAAAATATATTATTAGCAATGTTAATTCAGATAAAAAAACACACAACAAAATGGACATTTTATATACTTTTGTGTACAGATAGATATGTTTTGTTGAAATCATTGACTTTATGAATGAAAGATTAGAATGTTTGCCTCAATCCTGTGCAATGTTGACCGATCTTTCAATATCAAAATACTGGAGAATGTTTCAGCCCGTTTTATTTAGAAGTGAGGCTGGACGTAACATTCTTTGAGAGTTGGCACCACACTGTCAGCCACTTTTGGAATCTAATGTTGTGGGTCGTGGACATTTTTGCCTCTCTCGATAGCAGTTTGCACTCACTTTTTCTATACATGATTCTCTGTTATAACATGAAGCAGTCCATCTTAACTGGGCTCCAACATAGGCCTGTGAGATGGCGAATGCAAGTTTGCCGATCAAATATACAGGTAAACAGGCTTGATCTACTTGTCAACGGCTCTTAGTTGTGTGTTCTAGGGCCATAGACATCAGGAAATAACAAAATCATTTATTCATATGAAATATTTCTTATTTCAACCAAAATGAATATGTACATTAAGGAACATATTTGCTTATAGCTGGTATGAAGAATTTGTGTGTTATAATTCTCCGTTCTTTGAGGCCACACCTTTTATCAATAATTATTCAATCAATGACAATATATTTGCTTTAGATAGTGAGGTCCAAAAACAGGCAACAATGTGATCAATGAAAGGGCATTTATGGTATACCGTTACTGGCGTCCTTTTACTAAGAACAGTCCTGTCTTGTCTTTGGTTTGTTGCTGTTGGTGTTGAGATATGTGTCCTTTACCCATTGGACTGGACGTTGATTTCTGTCGCCCTTATATAGATTTTGATAAACTAAATTAATATATGGCATTACAGACTCAAAGCGACTGGGTCATAATTGAAGCTCTGAGTTGATCTTTATCATTTCAAGTATAATTCTCACCTCTATTTCTACTGGCTCATGTCCGTGGCTTAGTGGTAGCGAGTGCACTTCCTAAAACTGAACCTGCTTCGATTTACAGTTCTGTCAACCATCAGGTATATGAGCGAGTCACATGTTGTGGCTCCAGCAATCATGGGGCGGTTTTTACGAGGTTTCCTCTTGGTTTTCCACTGTAATAAGGCTGTGTACAGTGCGAAGTGGATATTTCGTCATCATATAAGTGAGTACGACGTTAAACACCAATCAAACAAACAAAATGTCTTGGTAATACATATATTTGTAAACATCACTCCCACTGGCACGGTGATGTCTATTAATTACAGTTGATGAATCATATTATGTCCTACATCAACTTCCAAAGACAAGTCTCTGAATAGATAAATAACTGAACTTTCAAGTGTTTTAATATTGGCATAATATAAATAAATTAACAATCGTGCTGAATTTCCATTAGAGGTTGTTTCAGTTTAAAACATGTTTGTAGATCAGTTATCTGACATAGATTGAGCTCCTGGATAACTTGAAGAGATTTATTTGCGGATTCTGGCGATGCCCAGCATTACCTGTCATCAAAACACGGGCCAACAGGGCGATACCAACCCACCCAGCTATTTCTTTGTTTACCTGTGGAAGATTTACCTTCTGGGCTTACGACACTTCATGTAACCGAGGAATTCAGGTGTCTATAGGTGATAGGGAGAGGTCAGACTATCATTACTGGATTTATTTCACAGATTTTCTCATCTGGATTAATTATTTATGTTTTATAGACGTCGGACGTATGTCGTATGTCTCTGTGTTGAACATTAAATATCAACCCATGGATTAATGCAACATTGCCGTTATGTAAAATATTTAATTTTCAAATTTTTAATAAAATATTTTTGAATACTCCTATAGTTTTGCTGCAGAGTTTAACATAATACACAAAGAGTGTTATTCCAAAAAGTGATAACTTCATTTTGCTCAATATTTCAGCATTTATTATACAATCATCAGAAGATAGTCTCTTGATGATGAAATAATAAATGCTAAAATATTAAGTCAAATTAAAATTTAATTTAAAATTAAACTAAAAGTCAGTTTAAAAAATATACTATTTGTGAGTTATATAATTGTATGTTCTTCATTATAAATACTGTTGAAGAAAAACTCATATTAAATATTAAAAAATGGACAACAAAAAGTATATTCCTTATAAAGCACACCGGAGGGAGACTGTCAAATTAAATGGGCTGTAAATGAATTGGTGAATGATGGAGAGACAGGAGAACGTATGGAGTTTCGGAAGGTCTAATAGGTTTAGTTGTTTAAAGAGAGGTGCAGAGGATTGTAAACGTTTGGCAAAGGTAATTGTCCGTATTACACGTTTTTGTAATATGTATAGAGGTCGCAAGTGAGATACGTATGTCCCTCCCCACAGGGGATTAGCATAGTTAAGGAAAGGCAATATAAGGGAATGATAAAGAAGTAGAAGGGTTTTTGCATTAATAAGATTTCTCACATGGCTTATTATACCAACATTTCTTGAGATTTTGTTTACATAGATAATTAATGTGAGTAACCCAGTTAAGTTTATCAATAATATTATTCCTAGAAATTTGTATTCTGATTTAAATTCAAGGGCAAAATCATTTAAACTAACCGAAGATAAATTGAATGGGGCAGACTTGCGAAATGGCGTAACGAGCATTTTAGTTTTATTAATATTCAATACGAGTTTATTTGCCTGTAACCACAGTTGTACATTTTTTAGTTCATCAGTCATTTGTTGAATCAGATCAGTAGGATTATCTGATGAATTAACTAGACTTGTGTCATCAGCAAATAGTAAAAATTCCAGTTGAGATGATGATTTAATTAGGTCATTAATAAATAATACAAAAAGAATGGGCCCAATTATAGAGCCCTGGGGAACCCCGTGTGTCATAATACACCTATCAGAGAGATTGTTTTCATAACAAACAGATTGTTGTCGGTTTGATAAATAACTTTGGAACCAATTATGAGGTATATTTTTAATTCCATAATGATCAAGCTTCTGCAATAGAATTTTATGGTCAACCGTGTCGAACGCTTTAGCAAGGCCGAGAAAAGATACAAGGCTATACTTGCCGCTTTCTTTAGAAATTACCAGCTTGTCAAATAGTGCAGTTGCAGCATGCAAGTGGAATGGTTCTTTCTAAAGCCATATTGGTGTTCAGAGATAATGTTATTTTCTTCAAGATAGTCAGAGGCCAGAGGCTGGGAGATAAAGCCTGCAACGCTTTTGATAACCGACATATGTATATCATCAATGCCTGAGGCGGAATTCCTCAAATTTGAAATAATGTTCTTTACGTCATCAGCGCTCACATTTTGTATTTGGAATTCTGAGTCAATAGGATTCCCAAGATAATCAAGTGGCTCAGTAGTTGTATTCGGTATTTCATTTTTAAGTTTATTTGCAATAGTGGAGAAGTAGGAGTTTAAATTATTGGCAATTCTGGGAGGGTCAGATATTTATTTCCTCCGTCAATGAATGCTGAAGGGAGCCGTTCTCTTTTTTTGTTCATAATTTGATTGAGTATTTTCCAGGTTTGTTTAATAGTATGATGGCCTAGGGAAGTGTTTAAACAATTATAAAATCGCTTTAAAGATGGAATCCGGGAAGGTAAAAATATCCTTTGCTGTGTATGTATCATATCCACAAGATACCAAGTTCTCTGTTATGTGTACTAAAGGGTTTGTAATAATGAAGTCCTAACGTTCAAGGGAGACCACTCACTCATCACGGCTTTTACTAAGCGTTAAACGCAATCCAACGAACTACAACTTTCTCTACCCAATACGATGTTCACCGTTTTATAACCAAGTTTATAAGTAGAGATTACATACTGTTGATTGATATGTGGCAAGTCAGAGAGGAGTCAATCATATTCTCTTGAGAGTTTCTATAGTGGACGCCGTTCCAGGCCATCGCGCATTAATTTTCGCCAATATTATCGGGGCCCCCTGTGCATCGAGTCAGCAAATGAAAGAAGTTCGCGAACAAGATGTCCCGGGTGTATCTTAAAGTCAATGGCTCGACATAGGAGGTAGAATAAATTCTATTTTAGAATGAGAGAGGAGTGAGTGTCATGTTGTAGAGCTTCAGCCAATAAGAAGGAGCTTAGCCGCCAAATGACTACTTTCCAGTCCAAGAGAGAACTATAGCAGAAAACACAGTACGCTCGTATAACCAGCGATTGGCTTCGTAGCCCGCCTACCGACCCTCAGTATGGGCTAGTGTAAGCTGATTGCTGGTTATACGAGCGTACTGTGTTTTCTGCTATAGTTCTCTCTTCGACTGGAAAGTAGTCATTTGGCCGCTAAGCTCCTTCTTATATCACAGATGATATAAACAAGAAGAGGTTTAAGTCAAGTAAATGTGCAATTTTATTTTAGATTAAGTTAAACCTTGTTTTATATTTACGGAATTCATCAAGGAAGACATAACTCGACAAGAATGTTCAGCGGACGGCTATAGCAGCCTGACGGTGTTGGAAAGAATGAACAACACGCCTTACACCCCATGACATCGCAAAATGGTTGCGCTTTCAACTCCAAAGATGGATGCATATAATAGGTTTTTTTTATACCCTTGAAAGAAATAGTACACACTGTTGGTATGTTTAAGCGGAAGCCTATAATTACAAGATTCCTCCATTTATAGACAATTTAATATTTAATAACATATCGGCTTAATAAACCCCAGTCGCCTGTATCTACCAGTCATTCGTCACGTTGGATTAAAACAAAGCCAGGTGGGTGCTGATACAGATTATCATGAACAGTGCAGCCTGATCAAATCTTTCAATAAAACTATGGACAAAAGTAATTTGGATCAGGTCTCTTGCAGGTTTCTGAGAGTGCTAAAGTTGACAAAAATGTATTGATTAACTTTGTTCGAAACTACAGTTATAGCATATGTTAATAACCAGTCCATGCGTACAGTTAATACAAACTTCTTTCATCTTCTGTTGTTTAAGACTGAAACATGGTTTGAATTAAATAAATAAAACACAAACTCAGGGATAGCTCAGCAGTTTGTGTTTGATTTCATTGCCTTTTTATCTTGTTTCGGTGGCTCGTGAATTCCGAAGTGAGCCTGACGTGAAACTAAAGTTACGCACATATGACGTAGCAGATTTTATTAGTTAAGCGATACTTACCTGGAAGTTCCCCGCGGCAGCCCACCCTTAAACCTACTGCTATAACGCTCGTGATAAACTTATTTAGGCAATAACTTACCTAGCTTGTGCTACATGTTACAGCAAAAAGTACTGGTCAAAAATTCCCAACACTTTTACTTTAAATTAACAGAATAATTTCAAACAGTGTGGCCCATGTAATACCCTCGTTCCCGACTAAACATTCTTAGAAATAATGGTTCTTTGAGGGTTCTTTGAAAATTGGATGGTTCTATATGGAACCGGGATAGTTCTATTTGGAACCATTTCGACAAAATTGTATTTGATATAAAAAGAAAGGCATACATAAAGACTTGGAACAGTAGCTGTCAGGGTTCCATGCAGACCGAAAGGGGTTCCACCAGAGGCATGACTGAAGAAGAGTGAAGGGTTCCTTCAGAGCCATATTAACTGAAGAGCAGTAAAAGATTCCATTAGAGCCATGACCGAAGAACATTAAACCATTCCATTATATAGCCATATATTACTAAGAGTGTACTGGTTTAAACAATATTTATTGAAGTTAAGGATTGATGAACAGGCTAAAGCCTATATTGACATCTCTCCAGAAGACATATTAATACAAATAATAAATCAAGATGCTACATTGTTGTCAATAAACGGTAAACAAATATAAATATGGTGCAAAAAGTGCAAGCCTATGTAGACAGTTGAGACAATTTTACTATAAATAATTAATCTTATACTTATACAAATATATTTCATGGACGTATTTGGGTGGTTACAGAAAACTAATATCACTGTACATCTAAAGATATTGATACACATTTAACCAGCAGTTAAAAGTGTTAAGTTATTAGATTTATTAGCTTTATAATTTTCATACTTTTTCATATTATCGGACAGGTAATGCCAGTACATGCAAGTTTAAATCGTTTGATTTTGGTCGAAAGCATTTGGACATTGAGAAAAATGTTTGTGTTAAAATTGGAGGAGAAGTTGATTGACCCATACAATAAAAAAGTTGTGACTACAACATTAAAAGTGGACGTTTGTAAACACAATATAGCTTGTAGGCTGTGACCACAAACATCTGGTTGGATTCAACCACAAAAGAGTTGGTTTGTTTCAACCACAAAAGAGTTGGTTTGTTTCATCCACAAAGAGCTGGTTGGTTTCAACCCGAAGAGTTGGTTTGTTTCAACCACAACCAAATTTCTGATGGACAGTTCACAATTTGATCAATGCAGTTATTTGCTTGGTACTGACCCAGTTTCCCAGATCCGACTTTTTTCTTTTGGCACAAATATGACCAGGTAAAATCAGAGAAACGAATGAGGATTGCAATCGACTGCATACCATCATTAAATAGCAAACTTGAGGTAGGTACCATGTTTGAAACAACAATAATATAGAATACAATTAAAACAAATTATATTTTAAATAAAATATTATGGTCGCCATAAAAAAATCCCTTAAAATTGTAAAAACAAACCGTTTTCCGGGTTGCAATTGAATCAGTTATTTTTTAATAGTTTTTGCAGCAACTATATTACAATTATGAATTTCTTTTGAGCTTTTAATCCTATATATGCTTATTGCGGTTAGTTAAAATGTGTTGCCACGTGCAACAGTAGACATGTTCAGTAGATAGTTGATGGCAATAAGCATGTTTAACGCTTTTATGATGAGTGGGGTTTTGTCTGAATAAACAGCAACTCTTCTCGACTGTAAAACGTCACTAAAACCATGATGAATGGCTGGTACCTATCCACAACAGCTTGAGCTGTGGTATTTAGGACACGGTTTCCAATCCTGTATCTGGGGGCATATGTGGCCTTCCTCGTTGTTGTGGACAATACTTATGGAAACGGTATGGAAAAGAAATTAAACAAACAGGCGAAAACAATATTAGTAGATTTGTAATCAATAATACTCAACGACTTCTGCAGGTGACAGAATATGTTTGTTAGTCAAGGTCTGATCTAGGCCAAGAGTTCGAGCAATCGTCATTTACTATCTCAAACAATGTCATGTCACATGGAACAATCACAGTTAGTTTGATATGAATTCCATAAGCAGTTTTCAAGTTAACATACAGAAGACAAATATAAACTTTGCCACCAGGCCGCCATATGTAAGTCGTCTTACGCCAAAGTCAATCCCACGTCTGGCCACTAGGTACATATATACTAAGTTTGATTTGAAGGAGTTTTCAAGTTAATGTCCGGAAAACAAAAAGTCGAGAGAAGGACAGACAGACAGACACGACCTGGGGCCACATCCGTCTAGAAGTGCCCCGCTAGTGGGTGCAGCGTGAACCCCAAACGGCAAAATTAAGTTCACCGTCTGATCGAAAATTGCAGTGCCAAAGAGGGGAGCTCTCAAATGGAAGCCAACATGCGAAATGTACCATCAAATGCGAACTCGTTACAATCCTAACGATTTCCATATATTATATGTCCTGTAAAAAGGAATAATGTGAAAGTTAGTGAAATTTAATGCAACGTCCAATTTTCAGTCAATTCGTGTAACTATATTACCTTTTTTCTAACTATATTTGCGCTAAAATCAGAAGTGTTCAACTGAACAGTTTGAAGCACACGCCTCAATGAGTTCAACTTCGTCTGTAGATATAAGATAATTTATTGGTTTGTACAGTACAATTGCAACTAATAGCATCTTCTATACTTAATTATCCTGTTTACAGAACACATTATGTAATGTTTGTGCAGGGTGTTTGCATTTTTAAATAAATCTCTAGTCACTTACATGCAGACCTCTCTCGCCTAATTTAAAAATGGTGCCCAGCGGGTATTAACACTACCATCAGTTATTAGATTTGCGGTGAAGCCGTTCATGCAAAAACAATTTGACATATGTGATAAAATAATAGGTGAAATTATGCAATTATGCTTTACTGAATTGGTGAAACGGAATCCCATCTTACGTCTTGACAGGAGGAAGCTTCATATAACGTTTGGAGTTAATCGGTAATTTTTTGGCAAACTAACATGTTCACAAACATTTGCTATGGACGGATAGACGCCAAGTACCATTTTTAAGTCCCCCCCCCTCGCATACTATAGTAGCGGTGAACAATAATGTAACATGACTGTGTTCATTTATAGGGATACATGTATGTGTGATTATAGACATTTTTCACATTCATTATTTTGTTTAATCCCAAGTATATTCTCCGATTCTCTCCCTTGAATTTCCATAGTAGAAATTTTTATGTGTGACACAACAGAGAGCACACAAAATTACACTTACAATATTCCCCAGCTTTAAAGATAGCCAATAAATAATCAGTAGCCTGGCAAGGGGGGTTTTCCTTGGTGACAATCTATCTCCTCAGTGATGTGGCGGAATAGGTCAAATCTCAATGACTTGGTTTCTTGCCCTTGGGTGTTTTGGACATCAAGACCTGTTTAACAGAAACACAATATTTTTCAATAAAAACAAACCAAATAGAGTGGTGTGCTGTACACTGTGTCCACTTCTAATGCAATTTTGTTTTCTTTTGTTTTATGTACCAATTTCATACGGTTTGTTTTTCAATCAAATGTATTTAGAAAAAAAAGTTGTTATCAGACTGCTCATTCAAACGTTTCTGTAAGACAACATTGAATTTAACCAAATAAACCGAATTTAAAGAACTGCTGCATCTTTATCACTGAATTCATCGTTTATCTTTTCACAGCATACCCGTCAACTTATGATGTTTTGATATCCTTCTTGTACATCTAGATTAGCATGGGTATCATATACTGTCTGCAAGTAGCCGAAATAGAACGAAACATTCATAACATAAATATTGCCAAACCTTATGCTGGATTTAGTCTAATAGAATGATTAAAAGCTTAAAATTATTAATTAAAACCCGGGGCTCTTTTCACAAATCGATCTTAGATTACGTTGAACGTAGCTGTCATGGCATCACAATGTGTTCGTCATGGTATTTATGGTTTGCATAAGCTAAGATCGCTTTGTGAAATGGTTACAAGAGCTGTAGCGGACTTCCTTCTCAGGGCAATACTGGCTTACCTAAAATCATACAATATCACATATTTAAAACATTTTAGCAAACCATTGTTTGCAAGCTACAGAGATACAGAGATTATGTAAGACAGTTAGTAGTAAAAGACCCAAATGTATCTTAAGTAAATTAATCAACTGTGACTTTCATTACAGACTCACGGCGTTTATGTTTACCCTTTATCGTTTTTGTTACACACACAATACACACATTTATTTCACAACGGGCTGATGTAACAGCTTATTTTCATAAACATGTACATGAACAAGCCTCTAATGAGGTCTTATCTTCACAATTTCCCTGTGACCATTGTATACGTCAGGGATGGCGTAGACACATGGCATATACTATGGCCACAAGAAAATGGGAAAGGTTGGACGTGATTGAAGTCTATACCCGAACAGTCGGACCCTCAACAAGTGGTAGATGTACTTGTAGAATACACAAGCCGTTGTTGTTGGATAATTACCCCAAAAATGTTCTACACAAAAGCTCTCTATAGACACATCCTAGTGAAATTCCACTCAATAAAACACACAGCAGCTTTTCTCCTTGATTCTCAACGACGACAATAGTAGACAATTAAGGAGATAAGAAGATATAGGTTTACCACGCAAAACAGTTCAACTATTCGAAAACTGGAGATTACTGGCGTCGACTAGTTCGGCCATTATCTCCTTTTATGACTCCAGCATGGGTCCGTTTTTGTCGAAAAAACATGATAATAAGTCGTTTTCGAACGGAAAAACACTGTCATCAAACGCCTGTTCTGAATAGAGTCTGTTAGTCAAATCTTACCTTCTTCCGTTGTCTATCAAAGATAAAGTCCAACAAATGAAATACAGGTATCTGCACAGTATTATCTATCCGAGGGTCATGGCGATTTAGCCATAAACGATGAGCAGGTCATGTCTTTAGTTTGTAGGATTTAAGATCCTGGATCTCTCACAGCCTAGATAGCTGTGACGTAACAAAAAAAGGTTACTTGATTAAAGAGGAGGAGTACACGGGTGAGAAAGATTGCACCAGAGTGCACAGGTTAAATGTAGAGAGACTAAACAAGACACCCCGCCATTGACATCCTGCATAAATGATCTGTCAGAAAACATTATAATTTGTTTGTATTTGTTTAATTGGGGTTTTATGTCGTACTCAAGGCTATTTCACTTCAACAAAACGGGTTTACTTATTGGTCTACGGCTGACGATTTAGTACCTTCATAACCCGGATGAGGGTCGTCCGTTGATTATCGGAAGGCTTAGTCTATACAACTTTATGGGCTAAATCGGTTCAAACTAAAGGGATTTTGTATAATTATCACGATTTTATCTTATATACATTATGTGAACGGCACAATGATGATTTGAGCATTAAAACATTCGAGCTCATCCCTTGATCTGGTTAGACGACATATTACGAACGACACAATAATGATTTCAGCATTTAAACATTTGAGCTAAGCTCCAAGATCTCGTAAGAGATCATGTGAAATCGTCGGGCAGCAATTGCCGACTGCCTAGACCACTTAGCCATCCGGCCTTCAACAATCTTTGTACTAACATTTTAAACAAAAACTAATCAACATATCTCTCTTAAACTGTCATTTGCCACGCTAACAGTTGTGATGGGGTACAATGGATGTATTATCGACATCTGCTGTCAGTGCCGTGTTCTTTTATAAAAAGATATGAAGATATTTTTATTCATTAGGCCTACACTTTCACGATGATTCAATAGAATTCCATATCTGCTTGTCGGAGGCCTGCTCATTCGTCTTCTGCCATATGTCTATGAAGATAGAAAAAATAACTTGCCGCACTGCTTTTAGTCCAAAAGTGCTGGAATATATTACGTTGAGGAGTCCCCCAACACCGCCATGTTAACATGGCTTATATCTCTGTGACTGTACTAAACGCTCCCTTATTTATCGATATAAGTTGGTCATGGAGTAGAGATGGATTTCTGCATATAATAATAATAATTTAGAAATCTTTCTAATATATTGTTCGATTGGATATTTTAAAATACTCAAGGGTATTTCTCTTATGTGGGGGCGGAATCTCCACTGATGCAATTATCGATAACGTAAATTGATAGAAAACATCCTATAAAACTTGCCCCGCAAAGCTCAAATAATTATGGTCAACATAATTGAACGATCGTCTTTAAAATTCTAACCCAATTCTCTAAAACAGCAATTGTTAGCATTATGTTGTTGCTTTGAGGTCAAAACGCTTTGTCATCGGTGCTTTTGTCCAATTTAACTCTTCAATTATCACACGGCAGTATCACAAACTGTGTTGTACTATGAATTTATCTCCTAATACAGACTGGGTGGTTTTTTTTATAAACACAGTCGTTTGTTGTAACCGTGTCCTCTATAACTCTATAACACTTTCTGTGTTAACGCAAACACCATGTCGTGCTGTGGTTGTACTTAAAACGTATAAGTTTTCTCCAAGTGAACAGGTGTTGTATTGCCACATCGCATAAGAGCATCCACGAATAAATGGGGAACAATGAATTGTATGATATGGCAACCCTGTCGCTTGTATCTTATTGTAATAAGGTAACTGTATCCTCATCCCCTCCCCACGAAGAGAACACACATAAAAAGATGTGCTGAGTGTGTATCGGATCATCTATCTAATTGTGTAAATAATATTTGATTAAGTGCGATTACACTGATGAATACAATTGCATTACGTCACATAAATTTAAGCTAATCAGCTAGTCAAGAAGTTGTTATGTACGGGGGATAGTAAGGCCGACAGCAGATTGCAGGTTATCAACCCGGATGTGTGTGTTGTTTTGCTTATTTCAGATAGGACAACAGGATCTAAATGTGTCACGAGGTGTTAGATATACAGTCAACTGTACTAGATTTAGCTCAGTATATATAAGCATTATGTAAAGCGATTGCTGGACAGTAAACAGGAAGCTAGACTGGTGACGGTCATATTTTATAGACATATCGTGTGAATAGAGTCAAACACGAACACTAAACAGAGATGTTTAAGTTGCTAGATGCTGATGGGTTGCCGCTGCTATTTTTGTATATGACTTCGTTGTCGCTCTGTTCTTACCATAACACAGTGAAGCAATTTGATGTGCAGCCTTTACCAAATGATGACAATGTGTTTACATTGAGAACGGGTGAGTTGATTAAGTGAACCCATGCGAAGTTATAATAGTAGTGATATTATCCCTACCTCAATGAGCTAAAACTGTATGCTCTGACCATTCTGACAGCATCCTCGATCATATGACATAACCCGAGATAAAGCTAGGTATTCAGGGATAAATTGCTATTCTCTGTCACATCTCTCAAATCCATATGAGATAAAGAGTATAAATTCGATTTGTCTCAAATCTCCAACAACACGCAGAGAATTTATAAGGTCACTAACTCAAAGCGTTCTATGAACAGACTCCAGTTACACGTTAAATTGGGCAACTGCCTCCTTTATCGATTGTTGTTCGCCGGTTAAGAATAAGTAAATAATATGGCAAAATATTATCTTATTTATTATATTTACTATATATAATTATATAATTAAAATACTCGACAAGAGTATTCTTAAAATATAAAATCTGTATCAAGTGTCAACATAGAAATAAAAGTTTGATTGTTTTACTCTAAATCACCCGTATAACTGCAAATAACAGGAATTGTTGCATAATCTCAAATAAATTGATAAGTCCTCATTATTAGCAGTTATCCATGTGATTAGCGGTAAAACAACCAAACATTTATCTCCTAAACAACATGTCACACAACTCTGGTCATTATAGCTTCCATGAAATATAGAACTCTGTTAAAATAATCGTTTCTGACATAAAACCCTCAGTCTGCACAGTCTGCAGATTGATTACCTGCCTTCTCCATTATTGTTTTACACCGAAAAATTAATAAAACATGGATCAAAATGTTACCAAATTGTTTCATTAATCATGTGAACATATATAATTAAAGACTTGCTTAAAACGAACAGTAAGCTTTGTTTTTGTTAATAAATATTTCCTTTGGTGGTTACCAATAAAATATCTGCTTTTGATGGTTACCAATAAAATATCTGCTTTTGATGGTTACCAATAAAATATCTGCTTTTGATGGTTACCAATTAAATATTTGCTTTTGGTGGTTACCAGTAAAAAATTTGCTTTTGGTGGTTATTAATAAAATATTTGCTTTTGGTGGTTACCAATAAAATATTTGCTTTTGGTGGTTATCAATAAAATATTTTGTTCGGATCAATTTTAAAGATTTCTTTATGAATTAAATTTAGGAAATAATTTCATTATTCTTTTTAAAAAAATCATAAAATGCAATAATTTTTATAGTTAAGAGAAACTGACGAGGAATATTAGGTATGATAAACGTATATTATCCACAGATTTGGATGACGGATTGGAATGCCTATACTCTACAGACTGTAACGATGTTGTTGGATGTGGCAGAAAAAAATCTGGAGTTTACCGTGTGTTTCCATTAGGCATTGGAGATGGTTTCTTCGTGTATTGCGACATGAAGAGCGAAGGTGGCGGTTGGCTGGTATGTTGCTGTTAGTTAATGAAACTTTGAGCAGATTTCTAGAGACATTCATATTCTATAGGATTATGGATGGAAATGCACGTTCTACTCATGCTTTTGTTAAGATACTACTTTCAATATTTGTCACTGTTTAACTTGCCTTAACGTTTTAAAGGAAAGGAACGTTTGAGAGACGGGTGTGTTAGCGGGGTCGGTGTCCTGTTAAATTTTAATGTTTAGTTAATTAGCGTCATACCTTAGTTCTATATACCTCTCAGGTTTAGCTTTTTGTTTAGCTCTATGGCATCTTAGTTAAGGTTTGTTGTTTATGTGATTTCTTAGAACTCAATTTAATTAGAGAGTATATAGTGTTGTTGAGGTTAAGCATTTTTGTTGTGTAAATTGACGTCCATTGTTTATGGTCTAGCTTAAGTTTCCAACTATTGTTAAATATTTCAGAGCTTTCAGGTACATGTCATGTTAAATTTCTTTGTTGCAGATTTTTTACTGGGGTTTAATACTTTTCCCATACACTGGTTGCAATTAATAACTTTTAACTTTTGAGGTTCAGTTTTCCTGCTGATTACCCTCTTTTACTACTTAAATTGAGATCTGTTGATATACCTTTGTTTATCACTTAATTGTTTTAGGTTGTTTTTTTATTTTATTTTATTTTGTTTTAATCCAATTTTTAAATATTTTTTTTAAAAACTATTATCTATTTTTTTTATTATGTTTTATAAATTAAATTTATCCTAAATTCGTTCTAATTAACATGAAATATTTTAATTGAATTCTTGAAACATTGTATTTTAATTAACTGTTTAAATATTCTTTTCTTAAAATAAATTTTTAGTTTAAATTTCGTATTGTAATGTTGAAAACAGAGTTAATATATTAAGTCCGCAATTGGTTTTAAGAAGTTTTTGTTTTTTTTGCAATTTTTGTTTTGATAAAAAATTATTTACAAACAAATTTGTAATTTAGTTTCATATTACTTGTTTTTTATTTTCTGCGTTTTACTTGGTTCTTTTCATAACATTTTCCTAGTAATGTTATGTTTTTAGTAAGTTTAAATAGGGCTATGTTCTGTTTTCTTTTCCCGTATTTTGTTTCTCAGTGTAAGTTTGATGTATCAACTCATGCTTAATATTCAATTCAACTACACCCCTTTTGTTAAGGCAATCTGTATCCACTCTTATGGCGTACGTAGACACAACAATAATTTTCTCAACGTAGCGAAACGTTAACATTTTATAGTTTTGTTTACAGTGTAGCTATTTCACTGTTACAAATCACCATCATCAAGCCAGTAATGTTAAATATCTGTCAACCAAACAACCAATTAATTTAACTCAATAACTACCCCAGCAGGCTGCCAGTGTTCTGTGAATACCAGCTATCCATGAACATAACAGTATGGTAATTTCACGATCATGTAATAACCAACGTTTTGTTTCTAAAGATTTAGACAGATTTCACACTTTATTTCATCAGATAAAATTGAGGTTGACAAGTGCAAATGCATACCGTTTGTTTTTCTTTTAAGTAATATATTAAATAGTCTACAGGGGTGTGACGCTATTAGGTTGGTTTCAGGAGTTTAAAATAAAAGGCTGACCAACTATGAACGAATTTCAAATAATCTCAGAAAACCAAGCTGGATTCCTCAAGGGATATAGTGTTTTTATCACATATTTGTTCTGAAAAACCTTAAAGATTTATCACTTAAAAACAAGAACACGCTTTTGTGTGCATCCATATACTATCAAAAAGTGTTTGTGGATTGCTCTATGGAAGAAATTATATAAACATCGTATTAGCGCAAAAATTTATCACGTGACAAAAAATATATATAGGGACGGTAAATCTTCTATACAAGTAAATGGACAAACATCAGAATATTTCAGTTGCCTACAAGGCGTTCGACAAGGAGAAAATCTGTCACCTCTTTTGTTCTCCAATGGTAAACCTATATTCTTTTTGCGAACAATGGAAGTTGGATGTTAACGTTCAAAAGACTAAAGTGACAGTATTTCATTTTAGAAGAGTTAACACATTTCCTTTAAGTATGGAGACAAAACCATTGGTGTCGTCAACTGTTTTAAATATTTAGGATTGCAATTTTGCCTAAATGTAGAAAATATAATATCCCGGTAGGTACACAGCTTTAACTATTTGATACGCTTGTTCAGCCAATACTATTGTACGGATGTGAAATATGGGGCTTTAAGAATCATGAAATTGTAGAAAAATTCATTAAGCTTTTTATATACATATACTTTGGTTCAAGTCAAGTACAATGTCAGCAATGGTATATGGTGAGCTGGGGCGGTACCCACTTATGAGTCACGATAAAGGAGAGAATGCTAAATTTCTGCTGCAAAAATATACAAGGCAATCAGTTCAAATTAAATGCAGTTATTTATAACACTATCATAAGTTTACACACTGCAAATATAATTAAATCTCCATGGGTAGACTCGATCAAACACACTCAAGACAACTGTGGAATGTCGAATGTATGGGACCAGCAGTTGCTTATTCACCCCAAGTGGCTGAACACTTCCATTCAGTTAACACATCAAGATCAATACAAACAAGAATGGAGAAGCTTATTAAATGACAACTCAAAGTGTGGCAATTATAGATTCATTAAAACAGAATGAAGTTAAGATTATGTCACATGTGCTGTGGAAATGTTATAGGCGATGAATTTCATTTTGTATTTGGATTTAAACGCCTGGAAAACCTGATAGTTCAATTTATTCCAAAAACAATTTCAAGATCAAGAGGCTTAATTTATTATAGCTTGTTATTTATTGGTAAAAAAACAGTATTACACAAATTGAGTACTTATATAAGGGAAGGTCTCTTGTTAATTCGAATTCATGAATTTTAATTACATTGTATCAAATTTCCGACGTACAACAAAGACAAACTGTTTTTAACAATATGCTATATACAATCTCTGGACAAAAATTGATTATGCAAAAATTTTATAATTATGTAAACAACAAAGATAAAACTATCACCAATATACAGTACGTAATAACATAACTTATCGCACTGATTGATCAATGACCATTTGTAAAAGCAATGTATTATATTAAATTGTGTAAATACTGTATTTTCGTTATTTTGTATAAATACTGATTAATGCAAAATATGTAAAGTGTTACCAGTGATACCACCCATGTATGTGGTAAGAATAAAATAAAATCTAAGAATCTGTAACTGTTACATAGTAATCGTCGGTAACTCGCGGAATATTAATTTAATCTTTAATCATATCCTACTTAAAGGATTAACTTTATAACGTTTAACAGGTGTTCCAAAGGCGACAGGACGGTTCGGTGGACTTTTATAGAAACTGGGCAGATTATACCGCTGGTTTCGGAAATGTGCTCGGAGAATTTTGGATCGGTAAGTTATTTTTATAGGAAACGGTTGTTGTGTGTAGTTGGATTACCTGTGTCACATTGCGTAGGGTTGGCACGAATAGTTACCGAAAAGCAGATTATCATAATTTACATATTACATCTGATACACTGAAGATGTTAACAAAATACACAAGTAGTGTTCTTTCGAGAAAGACAGCAATTTTACACTCATTTCGATTCAATATTTCGGCATGTGTTATTTCCGGATAGTGGCATAATAAATGCTAAAATATTGAGTAAAAATGAAGACCAATACCTTTCTCAAATTGTTACTTGTATATTGTCAACGATAAAATATTTGTCAGAAAAAGATTAATTCAACCTCAATGTTATTTGCAATCTTTTGAATTTTAAAATAGAGCTGTAATTGATTCCGTTATAATTACAGGTCTGGAAAAACTCCACTTCCTCACATCTCAAAGACGGTATGAACTTTTCGTGAATCTTGGTAGCTATGACAACGTGACGCGCTATGCTCGGTATGATAGGTTCTACATTTCTGACGGAAGCCATCTGTTTCAACTCCTTTTGGGCTCGTATTCAGGGAGTGCAGGTAAATTAAACAAGTCGGGTTTGCAACAATCGTACCCAAAATACGATATTTACTTTTTTTCAGGAAATAATTGTTAAAATACACGTAAAGGAATTCAGGCGAACAAAAACAAGGGGAAACACAGTAGGAACAGGCAGTTTGGCAAGCAAGCAGACAGTTCAAACAAGCAAGCAAGAGAACAAGCGGACCATTAGTCAACTATGCAACGAAACTAACAAACGATTTGAATAGATTGAACTAAACGACAACTCGCTAATCATACGAGAAATTGCACTAGTACGCTTTGATTAAGTTTCGTGTAACTAACATGATTTCCATGACGGGTTTTGATTTGGCTTACATACTATACTGGCTAATGTAACAATTTACGGCAAAGGTACAAGTATGTAACCAATAAGTGGTATGTTGCAACGTTGTATACACATATTCAACACAGATTCAACGGACGAAATGGCAATGTTAAAATTAATAGCAAACTTGCAAATGGGCAACTTATAACTGTCATGGTATAACGTTGTACAAATATATACATTCAACAAATGGAAAAAAAATACAAGAAGAATAGTTTTTTATGGAAGAAAATGCACAATATGGTGAGTTCAGTCTTTGAATAATAACTAGAAATCGAAGTGAAACAAATTAAGTAACTTAGCTACTTAGCTTGTAATGTATGAGAACGTAGGCAACAATGTTTAATTGCAATAATTATTATAATGTTTAATATTTACAGGTGATTCTCTAAGGCCACATAACGGTTACAAATTCTCCACCTTCGATAAGGACAATGACATTGATCTTTCAAACTGTGCCCAAATTCACCGTGGCGGATGGTGGTACTACGCGTGTCATCAATCAAATTTAAATGGACTATATTTTGATGTTTCCAAACAGACTAACAGCAACTGGACATCTGTCAACTGGCATAATTCGTACAAATCGATGCAGTTCGTGGAAATGAAAATACGCCCAGTGCTATAAATGTTCTTTGTACATTATGGGGACAGTATCGCACCACAAGTGTGGGTAATAACTGGAAAATGCTCCATTGAGAGTATATTTACTGAGAAATACTGGAGACATTATGAAATTTACTATCATTGACGTCCCACGTATAACCTCCATTTAAGGTCTTCCTTGGCCCCTTGGTCAAATTATTGTTTTCACCAATATATTATTTCAATACCTAACTTTTTATCCTAGTGATAAAAAGGTTGGTTCATTTTGAGCACAAGGCGTCCAACAAGACCTTAATCAAATTACCCTCCAATAACACTTGAATAAATCAGACGAATTGATATCATGTTTCATTTGTTTCAATTTAATAAAAATGTACTCTCAATTGTTACCTGTCAAAATACCGCTGCAATAATATCAGAACTTGTTTTTTTAACCTTCTGGACTTGAAGCGTGTCAGGGTACAACAATTTCGACTACAATAAAGATGGCCAGTTCTGACTATAACACTAAATGTGGACGTTTTTAAGCACAATAAAGCTTGTAGGCTTTGACCACAAAAAAGCTGGTTTGTTTCAACCAAACAAAAAGGTTGACCAAATTTTTTATGGACAGTTGAAAAGTTGATCAATACAGTGATTTGCTTGGTACTGACCCAGTTTTCAAGATACGATTTTGACCAACTAAATTAAGAGAAATGAATGAGGATTGCAATCAAATGCATACCGTCATTAAATGGCAAACTGAGGTAGGTACTATGTTTTAAACAACTATAATATAGAATACAATTAAAACAAATTACATTTTAAATAAAATATTATGGTCGCCATAAAAAAAACCTTGAAATTAAAAAAACGCACTGTGTTCCAGGTTGCAATTCAACAAGTTCTGTTTTAATAGTTTTTACAGCAAATATATTACAATTATGAATTTCTTTGGAGCTTTTAATCCTATATATGCTTCTTGCAGTTATTTAAAGTGTGTTGCCACGTGCAACGGTAGACATGTTGAGTACATAGTGGATGACAATAAGTATGTTTAACGCTTTTATGATCATTGGGGTTTTGTGTGAATAAAAAAACAACTCTTCTTGGCTGTAAAACGTCATTAAAAATCATGATGAATGGCTGGTTCCTATCCACAACAGCTTCAGCTGTGGTATTTATGGCACGGTTTTCAATCATGTGTCTGTGGGCATATGTGACCTGGCTCGTTGTTGTGAACAATACTTATGGAAAAGAAATGAAAATAACAGGCCAAAATAATATAAGTCGATTTTTTTTTATCAAGAATACACAATGACTTCCGCAGGTAATATAATATGTTAGCAAGTCAGGGTCTGATCTAGGCCCAAAGTTCGAGCACTCGTCATTTACTATCTCAAACAATGTCATGTCACATGGAACAATCACACTTAGTTTGACAAAAAGTTTTCAAGTTAACATACAGAAGATAAATTTAGATTTTGCCACAAGGTGGCGCCATATGTAAGTCGACATACGCCAAAATCAATCCCATGTATTGACACTAGGTACACATATACTAAGTTTGATTCGAAGGGGTTTTCAAGTTAATGTCCGGAAAACAAAAAGTCGAGAGACGAACAGACAGACACGACCTGGGGTCGTACCCATCTAGAAGTGTCCCGCTAGTGGGTGTAGTGTGAACCCCAAACATCAACATTAAGTTTACCGTCTGAGGGGAGCTCTCAAATGGAAGCCAACATACGAAATGTATCATTAAATGCGTAATAGTTACGATCCTAACGATTTCCATATATTATATGTCCTGTAAAAAGGAATAATGTGAAAGTTAGTGAAATTTAATGCAACGTCTAATTTTCAGTCAATTAAAAAATGTGTAACTATATTGCCTTTTTCTCTAACTATATTTGCGCTAAATTCAAAAGTGTTCACCTGAACAGTTTGAAGCACACGCCTCAATGAGTTCAACTTCGTCTGTAGATATAAGCTAATTTATTGGTCTGTACAGTACAATTGCAATTAACCACATTTTCTATACTTAATTATCTGTTTACAGAACACATTATGTAATGTTTGTGCAGGGTGTTTGCATTTTTAACTAAATTTCTAGTCACTTACATACAGACTTCTCTCGCCTAATTTAAAAATGCAAAAACAATTTGACATATGTGAAAAAATTAGAGGTGAAATTATGCAATACTGTTTTACTAAATTGGTGAAACGCAATCCCATCTGTTGTCTGACAGGAGGAAGCTTCATATAACGTTTGGAGTTAATCGGTAAATTTGTTCTCAAGCTAACATGCTCACAAACATTTGTTGTGGACGGATAGACGCCAAGTACCATCTCAAGTCAGCCCCCTCCACCCTCCCCCCCACCCCCGCATACTATAGTAGCGGTGAACAATAATGTAACATGTCAGTGTTCATTTATATGGATACATGTATGTGTGATTATAGACAAGAGCAGATCCTGCATATACATTTGTTTTTTTGTTTAATTTTACACTCATTTTTCATATTCATTATTTTGTTTACTCCCAAGTATATACTCCGATGCTCTCGCCTGAATTTCCATAGTAGAATGTATTTTTATGTGTGATACAACAGAGAGCACACAAAATTACACTTACATTATTCCCCAGCTTTAAAGATAGCGAATCAATAATCAGTAGCCTCGGAAGGAGGGTTTTCCTTCGTGACAAACTGTCTCCTTAGCGATGTGGTGGAAGAGGTCAAATCTCAATGATTTTGGTTTCTTGCTCTTTGGTGTTTAACAGAAACACAATATTTTTCAATGTGTCCAACACTGGTCGTCATGGTATTTACACTTTGTTTAAGCTAAGATCACTTTGTGAAATGGGTACAAGAGCTGTAGCGGATAGCAATACTCGCTTACCGAAAACATCACACAATATCACACATTTTAAGCTTTTTTAGCAAACCATAGTTTGCACGCCACCCCACGCGACAGTTAATAGTAAAAGACCCAAATGTATCTGAAGTACATTAATCAACTCTGACTTTCATAACAGATTCACTGCGCTTTATGTTTCCTTTTTGTCGTTTTTGTTTTAAATACACAAAACATACAAATATCTTATATAACAGCTTATTTTGATAAACATGTACATGTACTAGCCTCTAATGACGTCTTATCTTCACCATTTTCTTATGGCTATTGTATACGGCAGAGATTGTGTAGATACCTGGCATATACAATGGCCACAAGAAAATGGGAAAAGTTGCACTTGATTTAAGGGTATACCTGAACAGTTGGACTCTCAACAAGTGGTAGATGTACTTGTAGAATACAAAAGCTGTTGTTGTTGGATAATTACCCCAAAAAATGCTCTCCACAAAAGCTCTTTATAGACACATTCCAAATCCCACACAATAAAACACACAGCATCTTCTTCCCTTGATTCTCAACGACGACAATATTAGACAATAAAGGAGAAAATAAGATAGGGCTACCACGCAGAACAGTTCAACTATTCAAAAACTGGAGATTACTGGCGTCGACTAGTTCCGCCATTATCTCCTTTAATGACTGCAGCATTGGTCCGTTTTTGTCCGCGAAAAAATATGATAATAATGTGTTTTCGAACAGAAAAACACTGTTATCAAACGCCTGTTCTGAATAGAGTCTTTTAGTCAAATCTTACTTTCTTCCGTTGTCTATCGAAGGTAAAATCCAAAAAACAAGCGGCGATATCAACATAACGTTTAAAAGCGGAAAATGTAATAGGCAACCCAAAATACTCGTCACAACCAATGACGTTATCACAACCGTCACAGCGACAATGCAAGGAAGAAGACTGTGGCGCGTTGTTATGAAGTGAATTACAGAATAGTTTTTATTTGCTGACAGTTTCCTTTGTGCAGGTGTAAAAGTTATATTACATTCATTCGAATCTGTCACGTGGTGCGACATGAGTCTGGACAAGACCGTCTGCTTCTCGATAGTTTATAGTTCTCATTCAAATACCATAGCCATAGCCAAGTTTTTGGAAATGTTAAACAGGGAGAGACCTAGATAACTATATAGATTAGAAAGAGAAACTGTGACGAGTGCACGACAGTGCACGGGTGAGAAAGATTGCACCAGAGTGCACAGGCTTAATGTAGAGAGACTAAACATGACGCCAAGCCATTGACATTGTGCGTGGAGGACCTGTCAGAAAACATAATTTTTTATGTGATTGGCGTTTCATGTCATACTCAAGGGTATTTCACTTCCACGACGACGGGTTTGCTGAATGGTCTACTGCTGACGATTTGGTACCTTCATATTAACCCAGATGAGGGTTGTGGGTTGATTCTCAGAAGGCTTAGTCTATAAAACTTTCTGGGGTAAATCTGTTAGAACTAAAGACATGTTGTACAATTATAACGAGCATACTGTTTACATACATTATCTGAACAGGAATCGAACCCACGACCCCCAGAGTTAGGCACCAAATCACCAGCTGAATAAATGCCACTTAGCCACACGCGGCCTTCTACAATCATTTTACTAACATTTAAAACAAAAACTAATCAATATAGCTCTCTTAGATTTTTTTTGTCATGCTAACAGTTGTAAGGGGGTACAATGGAATATTATCGGCATCTGCTGTCAGTGTTGTGTTCTTTCGGCGACGAAGATCTCTTCATGTGTTAGGCCTACACTTTCATCATCATTCTGCCTATCATTCGTCTTCTGCCATATGTCTATAAAGACAGAAAAAGTAACTTGGGGCTCTGCTTTTAGTCCAAAAGTGCTTGAATATATTATGTTGAGGAGTTCCCCAACACCGTCATGTTAACAGGGCTTATATCTCTTAGATTACTTTACTATATGCCCGTCTATTCTATGATCCATATAAGTTGGTCATGGAGCAGAGATGGATTTCCGCAAATAATAATAATAGTGTAGAAATCTTCCCAATCGATTGTTTGATGAGAATCTTCCAACATAATCAAGGGTATTTCAATAATGTGGTGGCGGAATCTCCACTGCTGCAGGACTCCGGAATTATTGGTTAGGTAAAATCGATAGAAAACATCGTAAAAAACCTGCCCGGCAAAGCTCAAATAACTAAGATCAACAAGGGGGCATGAACCTGTACGCGATACAGCGAAGCTGAATCAGTAGTTGGGCGCACTAACCACAATCCCCATTTTACATTCATTGTTTAATTGGTTCAGGTTTCGCACAGTAGTTCTGTTTTTCCTTCCATATGACGATAAACTATGTCGTTGTTTGATTGGGGTTATACGTCATACTAAAGGGAACTTCACTAATGTGATTTGTTTGTTTGCTAGTTAGATTGAGGTTTAACGTCTTACTCAAGGGTATTTCACTATGTGACTACAGGTTTTCTACTCCATACTGTACCTTGACGTATTACGTGAACTAACACTCAAAATTTAGGACAATAATAGCACCAACAACAACAAAGGAAAAAAACATTACAAAGAAAAATATCACACATTTTATGAGAGAATTGTGAGCTGTAAGGAATATTTGTTTTTCATAATGGAACAATTCTAACCAAATTCTTTAAAACAGCAATTATTAGCATTATTTTGTTGTTTTGAGGTCAAAATGTTTTCTCATCGGTGCATTTAACTCTTTACTTATGACAGGGCAGTATCACAAACACAGGGTTGTGCTGTGAATTTATTTTCTTTTACAGCCATGGTGTTTTATAGACACAGATGTATGTTGTGCTGTGGCTGTACCTTAAACGTATCATTCTCTAATAAGATAGTGTTTTCTCCAAGTGAACGTGTGTTGTATTGCCACAGGGCATAATAGCATTAAATAATAAATAGAGAACAATAAATTGCATGATATGGCAAACCTGCAACTTGTATTTTATTGTAATAAGGTAACTGTATCCTGCTCCCCTCCCCACAAAGAGAAAACTAATAAAAAGATGTGCTGAGTGTGTATCGGATCATCTATCTCATTGTGTAAATAATATTTGATTTAGTGCGATTACACTGATGAAAACAAACACATTACGTCACATAAATTTTAGCTAATCAGCTAGTCAAGAAGTTGTTATGTATGGGGGATAGTAAGGTCGACAGCAGATTGTAGGTTATCAACCCGGATGTGTGTGTTGTTTTGCTCATTTCAGATAGGTCAACAGTCAACAGGCAAATCAACAGTCAACTGTCAACTGTACTAGATTTAGCTCATTATATATAAGCATTAATTAAAGAGATTCCTGGGTAGTAAACAAGACACTTAACTTGTGACGATCATATTTTATAGACGTATCCTGTGAATAGTCAAACCCGAAAACTGAACAGAGATGTTTAAGCTGCTAGATGCTGATGGGTTGCCGCTGTATTTTTGTATATGACTTCGTTGTCGCTCTGCTCTTACCATAACACAGTGAATCAGTTTGATGTGCAGCCTTTACCACAGGACGACAATGTATTCTCATTGAGAACGGGTGAGTTTATTTAATGAGCCCATGCGAAGGTAGTAACAATGTCAGTCATTGTGTTGTTATACTAGTAGTGATATTATCCCTACCTCAATGAGCTAAAACTGTAGGCTCTGACCATTCTGACATCATCCTCGATCATATGTCATAACGCGTGATAAAGCTAGGTATTCAGGCATAAAATCGCGATTCTGACACATCTCTCAAATCCATATGAGATAAAGAGTATAAATGCGATTTGTCTCAAATCTTCAACAACATGCAGAGAATTTATGACGTCAAGATGTTCCGTCAAAGAACGACTATTGTAATAACGAACGTCACTGACACAAAACGTAAACAATTTACACGTAAAAATGGGCAACTGCCTCCCTTGTCGAATGTTGTCCTCCAGTTACGAATAAGTAAATAATATGTCAAAATATTATCTTATTTATTATATTTACTATATGTAAGTATATAATTAAAATACTCGTCAAGAATATGCGTAAAATATCAAATCTGTATTAAGTGTCATCATAGAAATAAAGGTTTGATTGTTTCACCCTAAATCACTCGTATAACTGCAAATAACAGGAATCGTTGCATAATCCCAAATAAATTGATAACTCTTCATTATTAGCAGTTATCTAGGTGATTAGCGGTAAAACAATCAAACATCTATCTCCTAAACAACATGTCATACAACTTTGGTCATAAGCTTCCATTAAATATCAAACTCCGTCAAAACAATCGTTTCTGATATAAAACCCTCAATGAACAGTCTGTAGAAAGATTGATTACCTGCCTTCTCCATTATTGTTATCCACCGAAAAATTAATAAAACATGCATCAAAATGTTACCAAGTGGCTCATTAATCATGTGAACATATATAATTAAAGACTTGCTTAAAACCAATAGTAAGGTTTGTTTTTGTTAATTATTTTTTCTTTTGATGGTTACCAATAAAATATTTGCTTTTGGTGGTTATCAATAAAATAGTTGTGTTGGATAAATTTTA
>JARFOD010076596.1:0-20653 GCA_031763545.1 Mopalia muscosa
AAAAACTTTGAAGAAGCTTATACTTTGCACAAATGTTCCTTATGACTAGGGGGTGTTTCATGACCTATATCCAAGGTAATTGAGTCAAGGTCAAGGTCACCATCTCCATTATTCTAAAAACCTTGTCCGGGCCAAAACCAACAACTAGCAGCGGGCGTATCTTGCACCCCTTGAGTGGTACCCTATTTTCTTACAATGGACTAATACACATATGTGTTGATACGAATCAGTCAGAACAAATCGTACAAGTTGCAATATTTGCACAGGTCTTTCAGATACATCCATAAAAGGTTCTCTTAATGTCAACCAACACAATTATTGTTTCATACAGATTACAGTGATGATCCGGACGGCCCTCTAATCTCTGGAGGTAATTTCCTGAAGAAGATGAGGACAGACAAGGTTGTTATTCACTGGATTAGCTACCTGGATGGTCAACAGAGAGTCATGTTATTTACCCAGGATGAGAGGATAGCCAGGCATGCCAGACTGGTAAGTCCACCCCAGGCCCTATTAGAGTCATTTATATACTAGAATAGGTTAAAGCTTCAGTGTATTTGGATGTGTTTTACACAATGGAGTCATAATCCTTAAGTTTTTATTCAGCCTGGAATTTAAGCAGTCATAATTAACCAATTTGGCAATTCATGTGTTATTTACATAGTCAAAATGTATAAGGTTGACATTATTTCTGATATTTACATAGTCCATATATATGGGGTTGGATTAGAACTGTAACAAGACTTCAAATTAGTTAAAGATATTGTCTTGTGTAATATCTTAATTTAAATCCTTTATTGTTTAAATATTGTTATTTTAATTATTTAATAATAAAAGTAACTTTAATTTACAAGAAAAAAATTACTAGATTGTTTAAAACCTGTATCTTGCCGCTGACCTGACAAATAAATATTTGACTAATAATGTTTTTTTTAAATGAAATGAAAGAAAAGTACTGCTATCCTTCAGTTTCTAAAGAGCACATAATTAAGTAATGAATTCTATTAAATATTAACTATTTTCCAACGGCAAGATGAAAAATGGTTAGTTTTAAAATCAATTAAGTACATGTTATGAACAATATCTACTAAAAAACAAACAAGCAAATAAATGTAAACAAATTGTGTGTTTATAGGGTCCAGAGGTCTGTTTATTTTATTTTAAGCCTAATTATAGATAACAGCTTATTTCAAATAATCTGCCTTATTTGACATTTTTGCAAATAAATGCTCACATTTATCATTAAAGGATTGTGTTTTGCTTTTTAATTGTTTAAATAAACAAATTACTCAGTGAAGTCCATGCTTGGCAATATTTGATACATGAAGCTTATAAAGTCAAAATGTAACAGCAATGGAGAGTGTTTAATGTTATTTCATTCTTTTAATTGATGAGAGTAGGGTTACTCTTAACAATGAGAAGAAATCTGTGATATATGTGTAGATTTCTTCAAAGCCTCAAAACCAATCAGACTGGGTCAGTGTGATGTGGATGTATTAGCACACGAACTAGAACTAATGTACTCACCTTAGAAAGTTGCCCCCTGGTTAAGGACAATTTGTTCTGAGCGTACAAATAGGAACTTATTTAACATTTTATGGTCACATTACTGTCATTTACTGTTACCCCCTCCCCCTCAAATTCAGTTAAACTTTAGCTAGCTGCTAAAATTAATAAATACCTTATCTCATAATAAATATATTAGTTTAATTTTCCTTATTTTTGCTTAATTCTAATAAGCTTATAATAATCTATGTTATTTTCTGTTCTAAGCTAAAACTAACATAACACTAATTTACATTTTAATCTTAGAATCATGTTCAGGGAATAGACATCCCTCATGAACGAGGGCGTGCCAAGGTAGGCCAAATAACCTCTGATGATTGGCTCATTTGAAACATAGCTTGATTCAATATGCGAATTTGCCCTAATCCACTGCTTTGATTGGCCAATGCATTTTCTATTAGCATGAGTTTTGCTCTGAGTTTGAACTAACATGTTTATATTTATTAAGTCATTCTGTCACTTTCCTAATGCTTTGCTGCCTATTTCAGACTAACTTTTATACAACTATATTACCTAATACCTAACCTTCCTTGTCTGTACAGATATAAGAGATGGACCAAATGATTTTTGTTAAACATTGTCTTTAGCAGATTATACATATATTTATGAACTAGATTTGTTACTATTTAAGATGACTGAAAGATTAATGATCACCCAAAATATGTCATTAATAAATTCAATAAATTTATTTATGAAATTTGACAATAAGTAATTTCTGTTGCCAATCTTTTTCAGCTACACACCATTTTCACCTTATCCTTTTACTTTCACTTTTTATTTTCTGTAATGTGAATTAAATTGTATAGTTTGCTTTGTCTCTAGCCAAAAAGCATGTTAATATGATTAAGTGTCTGTACGCCATTAGATGCAATATATAATGCATTTTGTGTTAAATTGTATAGCTGATATGCATTTCTGATATGATTAGGAAAGACTAAATGTTGTTTCTTCTTTGTCCATGTATGCTCCATCACCTTCATTTTCAATTATCCATTCTATAACTAACTTCCCACCTGTAAGCTTGGTTTCATTTTTTTCTGAACCCTGTATTTTATATGAGGCAAATATGTTAAATGCATGTGAATTCTTGGTTTCATTCATATTGAATTGCATTTACCTCAAAGAAAGTTTTTGATTTATAAAAAATATGACAAAAACTAATTGCACATTCATTGAACAGTCACAGCATTTAATTGTTAGTGCTTGTTTTATTCCTTTTCCTCTTTGGTCTGATTGCTTTTTATGCTGTGTTCATTTGAATTTTTTCTTTTGTGTTTGTGACTCTGTAATGTTCTTGTACTTGGAGTGCAAATTCATACCTGAAATTCAACGTCAAGTTTATTTTAAATGTAGTTATCTTATTTTGGTTTAATTATTTAAGTTTGCTTTGGTTTTGTCTTATTCTTTGTATTGAAACTATACCTATGTGCACATGCACCTCATAGAAGACTTTTCTTTGAATAATTTTTTTTTTTTTTTTAAATAATGATATTGGCAACTTTATTCACTATATCTGTCTCTCTCTCCTTAGATAAGCCAAGCAGAGCAGGCTAGTCTCGCCTTTTTCACCTCACTCGAAGGTATCAGCCTCTCTTTGATAAATAGTATGTACGAGGAGGTAGCCTATGCTAGTATGATGAGCTCTGCAGCTGTCTGGGAGGTGGAAGTCAACGGGCGCTGGAAACTTTTGAGTGGCGAGTTAGCAGCGTGGCTCGAGGATAAGTGGAAGAATGATAAACTACAGGCTAATTTGCAAGACCAAATTGAGGTACAGTGTTTGCAACATCCAAAAGGTGTCCTTTGGAATGTAAAAGGTTTCTCTCAGAGCAAGTCTTTATTAAATAAATTCTCTTATGGAGTGGTTTAACAAAACTTAATAAAGAAAGAAGAATTCTTAAAAGTTCTTATTATGTTTACATTTTTTTGCTCTTTTTCAATTAATAAATGAATCAAAGTGTATTAAATATTTGCTAAAGTGAACACATGAAACTAATTTTTGTTTTTTAGTACGATAAATTTTGAAGATATAAATGGAAAAGTTTGATTGCATAAGTTAAGCTTTTTATGATAATTTGTTTTGTGAAGAGGCCTCATGGGTCAGAAAAATCCAAAGTAATTTATGTACTCATTTCTAACTGTTTGGGAATGTGTTTCAGGCTGACCTAATTAAGATGACAATGAAGAAACCATTCATGGGCTCGCTCAGACGAACCAAGCACTCTGGGGTCTGGTTCCAATACAGAACCTCAGAACATCACACAGCCATCCATGCCAAAGTTCATAGGATTCAGGTAACAAAAAATCTCCACATCTTTTCCCCAAAATTTTAAGTTGTCATCAGTTGTTTGAGTTTGCATTGGCAAGTTAACATGTTTATCATTTGTGCTACAGAAGAGTCAGTCTAATCACCTGTCTCTCTAATAGCGGTTGGAGGGAGCTTCATGCTGCCCTGGTGCTCTCAGAGCTAAAGGGGAACAGGAATCCGATCTGTGTGTGGCGTCTGTATTATGTCCTGTTGTTTTCATCCTGTATTTGTCCCGTATTGTCTTTGTTTGTTGCCAGTGGTGAGGAGGGTGGTTTCCTTCATCCATTGGGCTGGCACGTCGTCATATAAGTGAAATACCCTTGAGTACGACATTAAACCCCAATCAAACAAACTCTAATAGCGAGGCATCTTTAATCTAAGCTACTCTCCACTACAAGCCAGACTGCAATATTATTAGGTTCCTCGAAAATAGAAGGCACCAATCAGTTGGCACAGAACTTGTGTCATATGTATGTTTATAGCATTCAGTGTACACTATTTTGTATTAGACCAAACCTCTACATTTATGCATTACAGTGGGTTCAAATGTCAAAGAAAATGCAAGTTCTTAAGAAGAAAAAAAATTGTTTCTGTTCGTACATTTCTGAAAAAAAAGTCTAAAACAGCAATATTTGTTAATACATTTTGTCACTAGCTTTAACAGAATGTATCACAGAACACAGTACCTTAATGTAATATTTTATTCATGCTTCTTCATCACAGGTTGATAACCAGCTATCTGATGCTTATTTCCCCACGGTTCTCTACCCCTCGGCTACCCCAAGATTTGTGGTGAAGAAAAGTGGATTTAAACCATTTATAGAACTGGGCATTATGAGACGAACAGTCCCAGAGAATAACATTGATACATTCAGGTACATCTTTGTTATGTCAAATTGAACCTTTTTTTACTGATTTTTCTCATTTCAGTATTTTAAGTCTAAGTATTATTCATCAGACATAATAACACAAAAAAGGCCCCCAGTTGTATAGTGGTAGCGAGTGCGCTTCCTAAACTAAACCTGCTTTGATTTACCTTTCACCATATTGAGTCTTCCTGTCGACCATCAGGTATATCAGTGAGTCACATGTTGTGGCTCCGGCCATCGTGGGGGTGGTTTTTACGTGATTTCCTCTCGGTTTTCCATCGTAATAAGGCTGTGTACAGTGTGAAGTGGACAATCTGTTGTCATATCAGTGAAATACCCTTAAGTATGACGTTAGGCACCAATCAAACAAACAAACATGATATAAAAAGGGATGTTGTTTGAAATTTGTTTTAATCATATAACTGTTTTGTTGTTTTTTTTAGCAATGGAGAACATGACTTTTGCAACACATAAAGGCACTTTACATTTATTGATTTTATTGTGTCTTTTGTTGGAGTATATATATGGTGGAAATAACCTGAAGAATGGTGTTAACACCAACTATTTTCAGTGTAATATTTTCTATGTAGTTTCATATGGTTTTATGTATGTTTGTTGTTGATTCATCATGTAATTTTGTATACTTTACACTATTAAGGTTTTTTGTGTTTTGTATGCATTCTTCTGTGTGTCTGTCCTGGCCATGGGTCAGTGGTTAGCGTATCAGACTACTGATCCTCCTTTGACATAACTCTCATAGGTTCAAGTCGTCCTGTGAGGGAGTGGGTGGGCCATGGTCCTGCAGAATACTCCCTCGGCTTCCTTGGTCGATATTAAGAGGCGAGAAAGGAGGTCGCTATTGCCCTGGTGTTGGCAGAGCTAAAGGGTAAAGGGAAGCAGATTTGTTTGTGATGTTCTGTATTTGTGTCCGTCTTCATATAAGTGAAATACCCTTGAGTAAGACGTTAAACACCAATCAAACAAACAAACAAACAAACTCATATAGGTGAAGGAGTCACGTGAGGGGACTCCTGTTATAGCTGAGATGGGTTTTAGGGCTGCCTCTCAGTTGTCCTCTGTATTGAGCTAAGGGGGAGCAAGAAGTGGACAATCTGGCACCCCATACGAGAAATATTTTTAAGTACGATGTTTAACCCCAATCAAATAAACAAATTCTGTTCTTTGTACTTGTGTTATAATTTTTTTACAGTTTTAATTTTCTCCTTAAATTCTTTGCTGTAGGTATTTTAAGGTGTTAGTACAAGAGTTCAACATAAGCCTGGACAAAGGATTCCTCGTCTCTGTTTATGACATTTTCTCAAATCTACAAAAGGAAGAGACAGAGGTGAGAAAAATTTTATAGTCTCCAGTTTTATATGAAATTTATACAGCGGATACAGTTTCATGAAACAGCAGCATGTTTTATCAAATTCAGATGGGAAAACTTTGAAATCTAGGCCATTTTTTTCATCTTGAGTTAGCAGATTTCATAGGTAGGCTATTACTTAAATAAATGGTTCTGTTTGAAGGCCAGCCTTCAATTATTTAAAAAAAAAAACGGTTTGTATATTGAAAACAGACCTTCAACTTAACTGAACATTTCTCTTTCTATTCTTATATTGTCAGAGTCACCAACTGCAGTCTGATTTACGGGTTGCTCAGAGAACTCTCCAGGAGGTTGCTGATGTTCTGGTAAGAAATGGTGATAGTGATGCTCTAGTTTGTCACATTGGCATTTAACAGCATATTCACAGGTATTTCACTTATATGCTGACATTCTGTTGTCATCCACCACATGGTTTTTTCCACCAAAATTATGGAAACGCTTCACATATTGGATGTGCTAGTGTCAATTATTGTTGGAATACACCTCCTCATATAAATGAAATGACCTTAAGCACAGCATAAAACATGAATCAATCAATCAATCAATCAATCAAAGTGATTCATCCACAACACAGTATTCCCACCTCTGTTCATATACCACAATGTTCAAGATGGTTGATCCACTGATTCCTAAGTATATATCTGGTAATACTTCTGTGTTGAGCAGAGAATTGTCACACTGGCTATTTCTTGTTAAGTGTGTAAAATGAAGGGTTAGAGTAGCATTTGGTTGACCTGGTATCAAAACTTTGTGACAGGGTGTCTTAACATATCAATGAGCCAATATTTAGTTTAAGTTAAGTTATTTGTCATATTTTGAATATAATTCTCTTTTTTTTTAGGCATTGACTAGACCCCACAGAGTGTATTATGAGTATCTCCATTTATCTCCCTTTAAGGTAAGTTAATCTTTTCCTACTTTTTAAATTTAAAATTGCTGTTCTGTGACTACCTTCTTGAATTATTGTTATAATGAATTATGCCACATACATGTTTATATAATTTCACACGTTTGTTCTTTAATTTCAGCTTCATATCAGTATATCATTAAGCGGTACTCCTCATCTGGCTAATAAGAAACCTTCTACCATATCCTCTGATATCGTGGACTTCTTCCTAAACTCGATCGGAGCAACTCTGCCAGAAATGAAATCAGTGGAAATTAGGTAATGCTTATCAAACATTTGATATCAAATCATTCTCTAAGGTATATTATTGTTTTACACTTTGTGGCTCAGGTTTCCTATCTGCTTTCCACCGCATATTAGCAAGAAACTGTGTGAAATGGACAATACATCCTCATATAAGTGAAATACTCTTGAGTACAACGTTAAACCATAATCAAACAGACAAACAAACCTCATCAAACAAACAAATCTTAAATTGTCACGAATCACATTTCCACATTAATCTTTACATATGATCTTTATTATCCGTTTGTTACAGGATGGCCTATTTTGAGCGTCGTGGAGTGTTGATGTCTACCAATCAGCTTATCTCACAGGTCCAGTCTCACTACACACACCAGGCCATACAGCAGGTCTATGTGTTTATATTTGGTCTGGATGTACTGGGTAACCCCTACGGTCTCATCAAAGATTTCACACAGGGACTAGGAGACCTCTTCTATGAACCGTTTCTCGTATGTTCACACATATCAATATCATATTGTTATAAAAGTAAAACAATTGTCTCACTGGGTTAAGGCCTCACTATTATTTATTTCCCACACAGGTGCGAGTCTATTAATCCCAAATACTTTCCAAAAAACACAAAATATAGTTTTGATAAAGATAATGGATATAAGTCAAATATATGCCAATCATAACATTATGCAAACAAAATATGGATTGTGCATTAGTTTGTTTTTTTTAGCAAATCTCTTGTTGATTTGTGGTCTTTTGGGTTCCAAGTTTGCATAGGATTTTCGTTGTGTGAGAAAGTTTATGTATGGAAGCAGGTAGATGGGATTTGTCCATAATTGAAAGAAAAAAATCAACTTCATGGATTGACTTTAACTTCAACAGCTACTAAAAATTTGAAAAAAACTTTATTGACTTTATGGATTTGTAATATCTAGATTTCTTTTTGTAAGTGTTTAGAATTTAATTATTACATATCGACTAACCTTGTTTGGTTTTGTTTGCAGGGCTCTATACAAGGTTCAGATGAATTTGCTGACAGCATTGTTAGGGGTGTTCACAGTTTACTGGGAAACACCATCGGTAAGAATTTCACCGCTCTTATCATAAAGCAATGGGGAAAACAACTGTATATTCATATTAAAGAATATCGTTTAGTTTGGCATCATAACAATGTTGCTAATAAATTCCTTATTTTTCAGCATGTGGTACACGTACACACTTAATATAAACAGTAGTACTGCAGCTTAACTTCAGCGAGTGTCTATATATATATATATATAAGCTTATATATATCTTTATTTAAGGAAGGTACAAAACTCAGTTTAAAGAAAAAAAACTGTTCTTCCCCAAGGCCCTCTGGGGACAAAATTATTTAAGATAACAAAAACTACCATTGTTTGACCTATTACATCATCTTACTTTATTTTATTTTTTTTGTAACTGTATGAATTCTTTCACTCCAGGTGGTGCTGCTGGGAGTGTGGCTTTAATAACAGGCTCGTTAGGCAGAGCTCTGGCCGTTATGTCCTTTGATGCTGATTATAGGAAGGTAAGTACAGACAAAACTTATGTAAAAGAGTTCATACATGTCATGTATTTTCACCTTCTTAGTTATATACAATTTTAGATCTTAAAGGATTATTGGCACTTTAATTTTAATGTAAATTCCAGTGTATATGATAGTGGTTTTTAATTACCTGTCATATCATAGCGTGTGATCACAAATTGAACGGAAGTTCTGATTCCATGAGAGGAAGCAAAAAAAAACAAAACTTTCTCATGATTATAAAGTTGTTGGAATACATATTTAGTAAAGCCAATTGGGTTATTATGGCCAAAAGTAATCGCTTAATTTTAAGTCTGAAACTCTCATATGCTGTTTGACCAAAGGAGCAGGCACTGACCTACTCACCAGTGCTAGAGTGCTAAAAATCAAGATGAATAAAATTATGGGGAAATGAGTAAATGGGCGTTACATTTTTTGAGTGCTTGCAGTGTCCCTGGTTTTGGTACAGAATGTACATTTTAATGCTGGTATTGCTGACAGATCGACAACGCAGATTTGATCAACCAAAAATTATTTGCCTGCATATCCTAGCTCCATGTTTATTCACTGTTGGCACAGCCTTCAAGGGAACTATTACATCACATCATTTATTACAATAGCTGCGCTTGAACTCATGGGTATAGACATTGTCACATACAGCATATATACGATTTCTAGTTACTAAGAACATAATGTGCCATGTATTTTTTTGTCTTTCCAGAAGCGCCAGTTACGTATGCAGCAGCAACCGAGAAACATCCCTGCCAGTCTGGCTCTGGCTACCAAGAGCTTTGTTCTGGGCATCGGACTGGGGCTGTCGGGGGTCGTTCTTAATCCATGGAGAGGTATGTTTGGATGGGGTTTGATCTGGACTCAAGGGCTCAACAAGTTCTGTTTCTTTCTCAGCCTATTATCACAGCTGGGTTTCTTGAATTATGGTTTTTGTAATAATATTAAAATGAAGATAAATTTTGGGGAATGGAGTTCCACAAATAACCACACCTGACATGTCCCCATCTTCTAGAAGTTTCTACATATTCAATCAATTACCTGGAAGCCGAGTCCCATTATACAGGTGTTATCCGCAAAACAGAGTAGATCGGAATAGTAACCCTTGGCTAGAGAAGATGACATGTCTCTATAGCTGTGAAGAGTAATCATCTAAACTGTTTGTGTATACTATTGATAGTGTGTGTCCATGACCTGCTTTAAAAAATGTTTTTCACTTTGTATGAGAAATTGTATTGCAATAAACTTAGCCTTATCTAAATATGATTGTAATAATGAACTGTGTTTAATACCCAGGTGCCCAAGAGGATGGAGTTGAGGGGTTCTTTAAGGGAGTAGGTAAAGGCATCCTAGGCCTGTTGACCAAACCAGCTGGGGGAGTTGTGGACATGGTCAGCATGGGATTTGATGGCCTCAGAAGGTCAGTGTGAAATTTCTCAATAACATCCATGGGCATTTACGAAGTAATTAACTCAGGGTGCCATACTGTGCCACCAAATTGGTCATTGTTTTTGTTTGATTGATGTTTGGCATCTTACTCAAGGGTGGCTTTGCCTTTCCAACCAACGGAATCTGCCCTCCCTGGAGCGTTATACTTTTCATTCTTTATTCTATAAATGATACAGATGTTTGTGTATTTTTATCATTAGTTTTTTTTTGTCCATATTTTATATAAGTCAGCAAGATGTGATGTATGAAATGAAACTTAGCCTGAATCCGGTCAAGTTAAATTATTTAAATGATTGTCATTTTTTGTTTGACATTTCAGAGCGGTTGATATGGATGAAGGTATTGTGGTCAGAATGAGGCTCCCACGGTTCATCAACCCTTACATGGTAAGTGTGTACCATGCTTGTAGTGATGAAAGATGTTTAGAGATTAACATTTATCTGTCAGTAATGTTGTCAAATTAACATTCTAACCCAGAGTCACTGGCAGCCTGGGTTATAAAGACTGTTTTAGAAGAGTGCAAAATTCTTTAACACAAAAAACATTAAGAGTCCTAAAAAAAGCGTTTGTGATGTATATAAGGTTTTTGGTGTATTCATAGGTCAGTTTATTTCAAATACACTGTGATTCTACAAAAACAGGTATTAGGGGTCTTATCTTGTCTGTGCTTAATGTAAGGTGTCTTCACATTTTTTACTTTGTTAAAATTTGACCATTAACATTATATTTATAAAAAAATTTAAAATAGATTCAATTTGTTCTAATTCAAACAAATCCGTAAAAATAAAAGGCCTGTCAGCTGTGTACTGCTAGCGAATTGCTGCCTAACTACTTGTCAAGAATTCCATTTACATGAAGAAACACACTAATTTAAGTGAAAATATTTTTAAGGATGGTCGCATCTGGAATAAGAAAATATGCAAATTCCCTGTGCTATTACAATGACTAGCCTGCATTAATTATTTGTCGTTTTGCTTTTTTTTTCACCACAGGGTTTGAAGCCATTCTCTCCTTATCAGGCTACAGGTTTAAGATTGTTACAGAGTGTCCAGAAGGGGCAGTATGCTCACAGTGACATCTACTGGGCACATGCAGCCCTCAGTAAGGATGAACGATCAGATGTGGTTCTTATCACCGACCAGTAAGTCAAATTCATAATTAGTTATTATTGATAACGAATTAATTCCACTCTAATACTTACACATTGTAGCTTAATTGTTTCGATAGAAAATATTCATCAAAATGGATAGAGGCTTAAAAACATGATTTTTTGTTAATATTTTCTGTGGTGTAAGATCTTAGGTTTATCATATATGTAGATTGAATGAATATTTAGGCTAGCACTTGGACGCATAGCAGAGGGAGGTCTAAACCCATAAAATTATCAATATATATAGATAGACCTTGCTTCAGTGTCTTCATTATTTTCCCCAACTGTCTTCCCCAACTGTCTGTGATTTTCTTTTCCAGCCACATCTTCCTGCTAGAGAAGTGTAGGTTGTGGGGTGATTGGGATGTAGAATGGCATATCTCAATGGAGCATCTACTGGGTGTCCCGGCTCTCACCGACGGAAAACTCATATTCAGGGTGAAAAAGGTAAGCGACACTTCACGCTCTGGTAAAGGGCTTGCTTTACAGTAATAATGTGCCACACTACCTATATGTTAGACATATAACCTAACCACTCCTTTCTTGATACAGATCAGTTTTTTAGTGATCCTCAGTATAGGAGACAATTGAATTGACTTTACCTGTGACCTCTAAACATAATAAAACACCTTAAATTGTAAGACTATACTGGTGTTATTCACTATTGAATTACACCTTCATTATGTAGGTGAAATACCATCGAGCACGGCATAAAACCCTAACAATCACTTAAATTATAACTAAGTTAATTTTCACTTTTTATACCAATCATATTGTTTTGGGCCTGACCGTATGAGCCGTTGATTTTTATGTTTAATCAAACTGTAGAATAATTATATTTTGATGTTAAATGTAAGGTACATGTATATATTGTTTTTCCAGAATTCATGACATAAATTGCTTAGACTAATAAAAATAAAATTGACATAAAGGCATATTTTTGTAATAAATTGATAATACATGTACGTTTTTATTGCATCTCATGATACTAAGTCATTGGACTAAAATTATGCTTTGGTATGAATGGGTTGTCCTCTGCTGGGTTATTTCTTTCTGATGGTGCAAGTATAGTGATTATTATTACATGTATAATGATCATAAGATTCTTACAATTTACCTAAATTAAATTAATCCCAAAACAATTGACATTTCCTCAGGACAGAGTTCTGGATACATGACTTGTACTTGATATCATTATTTATTTCCTTTCTAACAGGATGACTCTAACACAATTAACCTGTTCTCTGCTGACCAACAAGAAATCTCCAGCCCTGACTATGAGTTATTGGAATGGTTGCAACAGAAAGTAGAGAAACTTCATAAGTTCAGACAGCTTTAACTTTAGTGGCACACTGTCATCAACAAGAGTCAGCAGAAAACTTGGGTAAAACCAAAATGGTATTCAAAATGGATGAGAAATTGTTCATTCGAAATTTCTACTTAGTGAGATGGGGAATATCTCTGATAAAACTAAATCGGTAATCGTGTGTTAAAATGAGAAATTGTCTTCAATCCAAATTATTACTTATCGGAATTTAATCCGAAAAACTTTGATAAAAAATGAAATGGTAGTCAAATTTTTAGATGCCAAACCAAACTACGGCAGATTGGCTGGTCAAACATATGATAGAGCACCTACACAACAGCTTTAAGTGCATACTGTACAAAACAAGACCCTGCAAAAAACCTTGAAACCAAAATCATTGTTAAAGGTTTAAAAGAGACATATAACTCTGTATTTAAGATTACTGGATACATTAGAACGAAGAATAACTGCATATTTAAGACCATTCCATTTAAAGCTTATGTATATATATATACATAAATACACAGATTATTTTATATTCAGTGAAATATTTCCTGTCCACTTATCAGGAAAGTAGTCCGCAAAGTTTTCCGCACCATATAAGGTTTCACATGACATGTTCTACATTGACTGATAGCGGCCACTTTCTCGTTAAAGTTGATGTTTGTTTTATTACAACTTATTACTACATTATACCAAAGCCTGATAATGGTTAACATTATAATATTTGTTACTACATTTGTAGTATTTGTACTTATTTGCAGCAAAATTTTAATCAGCTCTCCACATAGAAATTTATCATAAAGCAATTATGGCTTTCACTTACGTTGTTATAAAGTGAACCTGTATTTCTTTTATACTTGTAAACATGAATCAATATGCCTGCAGGAAATATAGAGCCAATATATACCTGTGTGCAATATTTTTTTTAGTTCTATAAAACTTGACATAAATGTATATTTTAAGCCTGTTGAGATCATTGCTTCTAATCATTTTAAAAAATTTTTTATTTTGCTACTAACATAATTTACGAGTTTTGCCATGTGAAATGTAGCTCGACTCCATATTGTGAACATTATTTACAAGATAGCTAGGATTTTTTTTTCTAAACTTAAATGCCAAGTTTCTTAATAATTCCAAATTAGAATAATGAAAATATTTGTTTTAAACTGCCAGTGGGAGGCATATCAGCATAATGAGCATTATTAACACATTGAGATTTTTTTTTTACGGATTCAATATTGGTATGAAATTAAATGTTTTTTGTTTTATCTGATATAACTTGTGATACACTGTTACCATCTTATATTGATACACAAATGTATAGTCTAGTTTATTAGAATCTACATTTATCATGTTTAATATCTGTATATATTGATTGTTATACGACTATTATTACATGTCCATAGTGACTATTATAGCATGTTCATAGTGACAATTATTACATGTTTATAGTGACTATTATAACATGTTCATACTTACTATTATAACATGTTCAAAGTTACTATTATTACATGTTTAAAGTGACAATTATTACATGTTCAAAGTTACCATTATTACATATTTATAGTAACTATTATAAAATTTTCAAAGTGACTATTATTACATGTTCTTAGTGACAATTATGAGATGTTCATAGTGACTATTATTTCATGTCCATAGTGAATATTTTTTCATGTTCATAGTCTGTGATTGGGTGATAAAATTCATCATCTTTATCCTACATCCCTTATTTTCAGGATGAGTGAAAGTTATACATTCTTCCTATTTTAACATATTTTGTTTTTCTACAGTGTTTAAACTTAACTTTGATAGCTTGGCTTGTCACCTTACCTCAGCACATCTGTTTAAAAGATTGATTAAATACTCCACAGAAATATAGTGCAATGTCTATGACCATGATGTCGTATTGTTTTTAAGATTTCAATTTGGACAATGTTTATAGCCAATAATGAGCCAGCTGCCACCTGATCACACGAAGACACTTCTAATTCACGAGTGAAATAACCTTCAGTATAGATCCGGACATCATGCAAGTGACACAACATCTGTATTAAAAAAACCTTTAATGGAGTTTTGATTACTTGTATTTTCAATAACAAGTTGTTTTAATATTGTTATTTAATATTTCTTATTTTAAGTTATCATTAGATGATGTATTATAGCCATTTGAACAAATTCACCTGTTTTAATAATAAAACTTGTTGTGGTAGAACATGTTTGTTCATTCAGCAACACTCAATGAGAAGTGAGATGTACTTTATGTTTAGTATAGTAACAACTCCGAAGAAAGATATTGAATAGAGTCAAAATGAATTCATTATCTTTCTTCGGAGTTTTTACTATATTTTACTATGTTAAACTCCTCAGTGGTAGTCATAATACTTTAGGTTTGATGTGAGAAAATTGTTAAATTCTAGTTCTAGTCATATTATGTTAAGATGAGTTTTCATTGTTAAATTCTACTTTGGCCAGTTCATGTTCCATGGTAAAATTATAACTTAACATAATAGGTAATTGTTGTTTTTCAGGCTATGTTCTTTACTGCTTTGTAGACAGTGCTGTGTTGTTTTGTGCTAGATTTTGTTTTGTTTATCCGCATCCCTACTATTTGTTTACATTTCTAGTAAATTTTTTGCCTATTTACAAGGCTTTGCTTGTTTTAATATTAATATTATGTTTGTCTCTGTTGACATGAGTATTTTTGTTTTGTTTGTTTCAACATCAATACATGTAATATGCTTGTCTCTGGTGACATGGTAATTTTCGTTAGTTTCACTATTAATATTATGTTTGTCTCACTATTGTAAAGAAATGACGGTCAGAATATATCTTCCTGTTGCGTTGTTGCGCTTGGGGCTAAAGGGCAACAAAAAGTCAGATCTGCTGATACATCCTGTGATTGTCCAGTTTTGTTTGCTTGTTGCCTGTGACACCATAGGTAGTTCTTCACTCATGTGCATAAAATAACCTTAAATATGACATCAAATTCTGACAAACAAATAAACAAAACCAAAAGAAAAACACTACTGTCGTTCACGACTTTTCTGTTAGCTGATTCTGGGGAAAAAAATGATTTAAAAAGAGGAAGCTGACCTGGTGTAAACAGTTTAGAACTGTAATGAACATCAAACATAATAAATTGTTTTGAATTTAAGTTTTTATTGTTTTTAATTTAAGTTTCTATTTGTTTTATTTTTTTTTATGAACTCCCTATTCCAGTAATGGACATATATTTGAACACCCCTAAGCCCCCTGACTTTCTTGCTTCAATATATGTAAAATTCCATCTGAAACTATATGTTAATATGTCGATATGAATAAATATATATGTAAATGTTCTATAGAAAAGATTGTCACCTTTGAGTCAAATCGTGCTTTATGATATTTTAAAGCTGAGCTTCTTTATGTTCTTGATTTTAATTCCTTTATCACTGATTTAATCACAGGTATTTTCTTTAACTTATTTTGCAAAAAAATTATTCCTAATGTATTTAGTTTCGCCAAGATTTATCAAGACTAGCTTGAAAATTTGATATATTTGTATATATGTAAATATTTTAAACCATAAGTTGATTCATAAATTTTCAGTTAATCAGTATTCCTGTGGCAGTGATTAATTTTGGAAAATGTAAATATATCTACTACACTGTATAGCACAATGTCAATTTAATTAATTTGTATATTACAGAATTATTTCAGTGTATCATTCAGATTCCTATTGCAAAGTGATTTACCTGAATTTAAACACAATATTTAAATGATCTCTTACTTTTTTGAGCTTGATTTATGCACTGTATATTTTAAATTGGGACCAGTAATGTTGGTACCATGGTTGTAATTTCGGGCATCGCCCTAGAAATACGTAGTTTGATTTAGATTTCATTGACGGTCAGATCACAGGCACCCCGTAGTACGGTGTGACAGAGTATTACTGTTGTATAACTACATACAGTAATTAACCTTTCAACACAACGATAACGTCATGCGCCTGTGGTCAGATTCATCCAGTGTGTTTCTGTAGCACTAGGATTGTCTTACTGTCATGGTTAGAAATAGTACAAAACAAGTGTCACCAAATCCTTTTGAAAGTCATGTTTTATCAATTATATGAGCTTATAGAAGTCGTCCAAATTTGGCTCTGTTGATAATCATATGATTCACAGAGACTAACAAAACATTTCAGTGTTGTTATTTCCCGATCATTGTTTACTTTTTAGTTTTAACATTTTATTTATTGGATTGATTCTGTACTTCATCAATTTGTAGTTTAACAGTAAAAAGGGTTGAACTTTTTTAATATTAATACCTTAGCTTTAAAAAAAAGTACTGTAATGTAGAAGTTTGTGGATTCACTATGTTGTTCATGCACATGATTCATTTCCTGTGATATAAATATACATATAGAATAATTGTATTTTAATTAGCATGAACTGTCAAACATTTTGCTTACCCAATGTTGTGATATGGTTTTGCTCATTCGCTCTCAGTATTGTAAGAATTAAGCGTATGTGAGACAATTGCCCTATTCAGTTGCTAAGAAACAATGTGAAAATATCGAAGACAATTTCATGAGGTACTGTACATGTTTTACGTCCTAATGTTATCAGCTATATTATAGGCCTACCAGATTTAAATTTAAAGCAAACTTATCTCCAGTCTTATTCTATATTACCTTGTGATTTAATTATCTCCCTTTATTGTACATTCCAGTGGTAAACAGATAACAATAAAACATATAAAAATATACTTTATGAAGTTTTTGGTTCATCTGATGAAACAGTAAAGAATCAAAAGTCTCTTTGGATTTAAAACTTGTGGGAGAAACAACCTATTCTATATGAGATACGTATTGCCCTACGATTCAAAGGGATTTAGTGAGTGGATTAATTGTTTGTTATGGTAAGGTACTTCGACAATCTGATAGATGAAATCAAATGACAAAATACTTCCTCTTGGCTCTGATTTTAAGCCGATTAGGTAGTTTGTCAGCAAGTTGAAATCTTCCAAAGAAAGTAGGGAAGTTCACTGGACAAGTTCTGAAAGTCTTCCTTGCATGAAAATACAGAATTAACCCATAGCACTAGGTCAGCAGTGATAGCATTTTCTCTTATAGTTTGAGATTTCGTTTGCCCCGATTCCCGAGGTCCATTTTCTGCCAAAAATATTTTGACCATGGGACTTTACCTTATGCAAGATGGCTGTGCACCAAAGAAGACACATGGGAAGTAGGTTACCATATGGCGAGAACATTGATAGCCGCCTGCTATAGGTAATTTTTGACTATATATGCAAGCGGAAATTGGTGAGTGCTGGTATGGTGCTATAAAATGAAAGCTATAGGTATATCGACAGACGTTGATGTGGTGTGCAAAGAATTATTTTCTGTGTAGTTTGAATAAAAAAATCTCAATCCACAAGGCATTTTTGATGAAGCTGAACCGTCAGTATTGCATGCAGTATAGCATGTGCTATATAATGACAGTTTCTGGATCTAGTATCGTATAGGCTATATAATGATGGTACATGTACCTGGATCTACATAGTACAGTATGTATATAACTTTATTTTACCAGGCTACAAAACTCAGTCAGTTTAAAGAAAAAAAAACAACATATGTATGTAAATAAATATGTACATTTATAAAATATTTACAACTTACTTTAGAGATATATAAAAAAATAGCAGGTTTTCATGAAAGTGGCATGTAGAAATTAGTGATATAATGCAAAGGAAGAACTGTGTATGGATATCAACCCATCAGTCTGCTCAACACAACCTCTCCATGCCACCCATATACCATCATCCAGTGTATTAATTTGAAAACGATATCTTGAATGAGATAGAAAAGCTGCAATAGACAAACTAAAAGGCTGCCATCTCCACTTGTCTTGTCCTATAAAAACAGAAAACGTACCAGAACAACAAATAGCTAAGGGGATGCATAGTGTTCTTAAGGGTCAGTAATATTTACATTTTAAGAAATTCATCATGAGTGATTGGAAAGATGAATTAGATGTGGCATTTCGTAATTCCGGGCTCAGACTATTGTAAAGTTTAGCTCCACTATACATCAGGCTTTGGGAAAGGTAACTGGATTTTGGTTTAGGTACATACAACTTATTCTGTAAACCAAATTAACAAAATAATTCAGCGTAAAAAAAGAATGGTCGGTATTTGTTTTTATAATTGCTGTTTTTTCAGAAAATGGGAAACTACTTTTTATGAATAAGAAAAACAAAAACCTCCTCACGGAAAAAAATTATGGGTTATAATGATTTTCAATGAATACACTGTTATTAAATGACTCAAGTAAACAACGATAAGGCTGTCATTACAGTAGTTACCTATCTTCCCACTGTTTTACAATCTTGTTACCGAACAAAAATATATTATTTTGGATAGCCTCAGCCCTCAGGGGAGTTTCTGCAGTCCATTTGGTGGCCAAAATATTAAATGTCCAATTTAATGTAAACAAAGTCCTTTTTTCATAACAAATGTGTTGAGATCATGCCAGTAATGGGAAATACCTATGGGTTGATGCACTAGTATTTGTGATAGGAACACAGAATTGTTTTTCCTAAAACAACCTTGATACTACATTTAAGTGGGTATGATAGCATGGGATAAGTATAGAGGGATAAGAAACATTGCTTCTCTTCAAAACAGTGATCTGTGAATGTATTACTCTACTCTGCTAGGAGGTTATGCTTTTAAGGCTGTTTTTGTCGGAAAGCAAATCAGTTGTTGTTGTTTCATAACAATGACTAGTTAAAATAATATACACTCGAAAGAACCCATTTCCAATAAACATGATCACTGGGTGGGTTCATAGCATTTTTACCTTCACAGAACAGGTTACACAAAGCAAACTGTGGAGTCATCATCTCTGCTGTACAGCTGTTATCATGACGACATGAGTAAGCTAAGAGCTACCTTTCATTCCTATTTCATATGCAACTTACCTTTCCGAATTGCACTATTAATTGATAGAATGGGACAATTTGTGGCTGCCATAGGAATATGCTGTCGAGTAACACATTCACGGATAGCTGAGGCCTAAAAAAAAAAATGTCTTGTTTCCTGTCACCAGACTGACCCTATGAAATAGCTCTGTCTAAAGTTTTTATTGGCTTTTGAAAAAAAAAATTAAAAAAAAAAAAAAAGTTGAATTTTTTTTTCTTTTTTTCTCTTTTTCAAAAGACCTTCACAAAATGGCATATTTTGATAGCAAACTCGATTTTTGCAATGTTTTTCTGTCATGCAAGCATCTGTATCAGTTTTATTTAATATCTTCTGTTTTGCACAAGGTCTACAATAAAAAAAATTATAAAAAAAAAAGAAGAAAAATCCTGCCCACCTAGCCTAATTTCTTTCAAGTTGTTAGAGGAAACACAGCATTTTTTTTAGGCCTAAATTGAAGGGAAGCGATGCGGACTATCCCTCTATATAGGTAAAACTTATTACCTTGTTCCACATATATCAAACATAAACCAGATACCATATACATGTGCTGTTACCTACCAGACAACAGTGATATATCATGCCTATTTACCAACTCATACATGCAGGTAGGTACCCTCCAAGTTACATTTTATTTCTAACAGGTAGTCATTAAACTTACATAAAATGTCTAAATTGATAGTTAGGCTGTACCATACATAACATGGTATATTAATTTATTGGTACATGTAAACAGAGCTTACCCATAAAGTATTCCCTGTTCAATTAACCAGCTACTTTTTTATTATATGTTAGATTTGGTTTAACACAGTACTTAAGGTTATTTCACCCATATGACAGTGTACCAGCCCAATGGGTGAAAGAAACTACCCTCAATGTCAGTGCTAACAAACAAGACGGGACAAATATTGGACACTCAAAGAACAATACAAAAACATCACACACATATCATCAAGTTG
>JARFOD010076606.1:0-20652 GCA_031763545.1 Mopalia muscosa
AAGTCTATCTCCTAAATCCCCTATACTAGGGTCCATATATTTTACAGTGTTCATGATCAGATACCTTGTTCATTAACTCCATCCACCCAGGTTCAAGTGTTATAAGTTACTTTATCAAAACGCCGTTTGTGCGGAATTTTTGTAGAGAGGGTATTTTAAGCCTATACTTCATGTAAACAAAAAATGCGTCCATTTCTCCAGTTCTACATGCATTAAGCCTAGTCTTGTTTTAATCGACAGTCATATGAAAACTGACCGTCCCTTCTTGTCTTTGGTGTTTTCCAGTGACGTCAGCCTCCATGTCGTTCTAAAACATAACCGTTTTTACTACCTACGTCGATACATTGACTCTTAAGTTCCCCACCGCTATATTGTTTTGCACTTCTTTTATTTGCTAATCTGTGGCAACGCCGCCCCAAATATTTGAGAAAATCAATGCGCGATTGCCTGACATAGCACAATATTTGTCTTAGTCTTGCCCACTATAAAAACTCTCGCGAGAATATGATTGAAGCCAGGTGTGCTTCCATTCAATCATTGGATACACTGACGTACAAGTGAAATAATGTTCCCGAGAAACCCCGAGAATCGTATAATTGTTGGTTTTGAAACTTTTCCGCCATACTTTTTTTTTTTTCTATAATGTTATCTGCCATGGTAGTAAGCCCAAGTCACAGTTGGTGGAGGAAAGGCTATGTTATATCTGCATGTGTCTATCTGAACAAAACAGTTAATCACACCTTATAGACCTCTGCTCAATTAGACCGTGTCATTGGATCACTACTTTATACCTGTATATGACGAATCGTGCTTTGAAGGTCTGGACGATCTCATATACGAACCTACTTAACAGAGTTCCCTATAGTAGAGATGCATGTGGTATCCCAGGCGAATAACTTGTCTGCGCTACACATGGTAAAAATATGTTTGGAACAGTAGGCACGACGAGGCAAATAGATGGCTTGTTAAACAATGTGTTTACTGGGAGATGTTTATTTTTCCACCATCGTATATCGTTAATTGACGAAAGCCACTTCGGTAAAGTCCGGAGAATGTTGGGTGGTTTTGACTCCATTCAGATATACACCGGTTCCCTTTACACACAATTGTGTCAATATTTATTCCCGCAAGGGGGCGCCTCTGGGGACTTCCCTTTAACTCGTGAAATATTTTAATGAAGACGTTTGGCTGTTAAGCCGAGAAAACAACTAGTACTTTTTTGTAGATGAGTCATTTAGCCAAATGAGGTGTGTTTTCTGCCAATGCGGAAATATCCTTATTTGAGGTTGTACTGAACGAAATATGTTAAGGATGGCGATATAAGTAGTGATGGGGACTATTTAACTGAGTTAAAAAGTAGTTAATGATGACTTGTCACGTGTATTTCACACAGTATGACGACGGTCTACTCCAGCAGTGAGACTTATTACTCAACGAAAAAGCTAGTGTTATACTTTTTTGGGCGAAGATATAGTTCCTCCAGTGCTATTTAGAAACACCATGCCCATGACACAGGTTGAGCTATACAAGAACCCTCAAAGTTAAATAAATCCTTGTTGCGAAATGGGAACCAGCTTGATACTAACAATACAAAGTCCTATTTGACCTCGCAATATATAGTTAAATAAATTTATACGTTTGTTTATTTACTCTGTTTGTGCCATACTTCCGGTTATTCCACTTATTTGACGTCATTGAGAACAAACAATGACCAGCCTGGACAGTCTCAAGACCTCAAATAAAGCATCAACAAGAGAAGGTAATGTATTGTTCATTTGGTTCGGAGAACATCATGGCAGCAGCAAATCCACTGTTCCTCCTCGAATAACATCTCGTTTCACGGTTAGCTGTTGCAAATTATAAAAGGGATACCAAACCTAGCTTATGTGGAGGAATTTTATGACTCTTATTCATCTGCAGGGAATGCGATCTGTTTATGTTAAAGCTCCAAATCCATGTAGCACCGTACAAACAATATTAAATAAGAAATGTATTAAAATTTATATTTTTGTATTTATATTTTATAAAATATTATATTCGACGAGACACAGCTGCCGAATAATTAAAAAGCTGTAGCATCAGGGTTTGTAGAGTGATTTTTAGTGGATTTTAATCTCGAGCTTTTACAGGAACCACTGACTGTATATATGTATAACAGTGCCCAATGTACCGGTACTCAATCTTTATCTGCAGTTGTTATGGGAAACCTACGTATGTGTATATTTTAAAGGACTTACTAATGCTACTTCGATGTATCGTTCACGGGATCCAGTCCGTCTGTCGACCATCAGGTATATGAGCAAGTCACACTATGTGGCTCCGGCAATTGCGGGTTTTCTCTCGGTTTTCTATCGTAATAAGGCAAGGAACAGTGTGAAGTGGACAATGCGTCGTTATATAAGTGAAATACACTTGAGTACGACGTAAAATTTCAATCATGCAAGAAACCAAACATGCCTCTCCCAGTCACTAGGTTCGGACTAGTTGTGTGATATAGGGTCAGTACTCGCCGGACCGAGTCACAGAGGCTCATACTACTCTTTTCAGTACACATCGCTAAATGTTATGGTATCCATAAAGCTATTGGAAGGTTTGACCTACCTTTGTGTCTTTCCTGTGGTCCCATTACATTTGCCTCTTGTCTAAGTGACCCTTGAAAAGAAACCCAAGATATCTGGCCCCGCGGCACAACTTAAGGGGCTCCACTGGTATTATTTCATTGAGCAGACGACAATGGGCACTTTAGAGCACGCGCCACCGTCTGCACACGCGGAATTAATACGTGATCATCACTTGATTTTAAGTTTCAACACGAGTGGAAGAAGACGAAACACTCTTCGTGTTAAATCAATAGTCAGAATGTTTGCTCTCTTATACATGACAACAAACTCAGCCATTTATAATACCACAATTACAGTAAATTAATATTATCCCATTTTGTTATTCTTATCTTAATGATGAATACTTTTATTTTCTTAAGGATTTTTCATAACCAACTAATTAAGCACAATTGTTTGACATATATATTCAGAGGAACATTAACAATAACTCAATAACTCAATCAATGAATCAATCAATGAATCAATGAATCCATGGATTAATAAGTCAGTCAGTCAGTCAGTCAGTCAGTCAGTCAGTCAGTCAGTCAGTCAATCATTCAGTAAGTCAATGAATCAATCAATCAATCAATGAATCAATCAATCAATCAATCGTTTTATATACGTTTTTTGTTCCATCAAGGCGATTGTTTTAACCACCCAAGTTCGTAAAAATAGTTGCAATATTTATGTCTAGTAGAACAGCTTGATAAAAGAATGATATAAAATTCTGTACATAAACAGGAATTCAGCTCTTGGAACTATTGCACGAGATGACGTCATGGTGTCTTCGGGGCATGTTTCCAGAGTCCAAACCTGGTCACGTGATTAATGTTATCTGAAGAGGCTGTCAGGCGCTAAGTTGAAACACTTGTTGAAATCGACAGGAAATGGTGAGAGATTTTGCCCAATAAAAGAAAAAATTCCATCTCCCTTTTTTCAGATACCGGTAATAATATATTCTTGTCCTAAGGGAAGGCTCAGCTTCTGGCATAGCTAAAGATATTCGGGTTAAGTTTAAGCTATAATATGGAAGTTTCTGAACGCTTACCGTAGTAGTTCTTAGATAAGAGTGTAGCAGCTATCTGGGATTTTGAAGGGACGTCACAAGAGACAGCCTGCCGAAACTGACCCGACGTGCCCCATTTGAACAGGCGGGATATATCAAACACTGATAAAGGCTGCCGTAACTCTCTAGGAAGTAGACTCTTCTGTTGTAAACATTAGTGGATCCGGAAGCATAGGGAATAAAACAGCCACTCGATCAGTCGTATAAATAATCCCCAGTCGAGGAGAGTACTTGAAAACGAGATCCCGAAGCTTTATTTTTGAGAGTCTGCGAGAATTAAACCGCATCACCCCAAAAGTACTGATAGAGAAAACGAAATGATGGAAGTCGGCTGCGCAGAAGATGTAATAAAGCTCCTAAAACCGATAACCGCGCGTCAAAATTGTTTGAAATTCTCTTGATGTATTCACATCAGCGTTATGTTACATATAAACAAAGTTACAGAAAATAAGCCGTAACACTGTAAATACATAACACGTTGGGAAGGCGTTGGCATAGACTAACTCGTTTAAACAAACACTTAAACACATTTTTCTCATTATAACTTCCTGGCCTAATAAATATAATTATATTTGGAATGAAAAAGAAGAATAAAAAAGTTTCATTTAACAATGCTGATAATACGGGCAAAATTATTGTATTTTTGTTCTCTGCTTGAAAACTTGAATGTGAATTCTTTAAATAAATAGCAGGGCCTTGTAAGCGCTTGAAATATATGTAAGTACATACTTTAGGCCCTACAGACTTGACTCTGTGTGAACTATAATCAAATATAATTGTAAGTCAAGAATTCACTCGAAGACACAACCTTAAAATAAAAGGTAAATTTGGAATACCAAATACACAGGTCGACGTGACGATCTCCACTCCGGCTCTGCCAGCTTGCTTTATCTCTGTCATCGCAATTATTCAACAAACAAGTAACCTTCTAATAATGTGACTCCAACATTATCATGTTGGTATAAATTTGCTTATTGTCCGTTTGTTGTTTCATTTATTAGATGCCACCCCGGGGAAATATTACTTTTTTTAAAAGAAAAGAGAACAGTAAATATTTTACTAACATTCGTTTTTAGCAATACACCTTTATTTTACCTGAGTTAATTACCGTTGAGTTGGGCGTTATCCATCGATCGATCCGTCTGTCGGGCCGTCCGCCGGTCGGCTGAGTGGGCGGGCGGCCGGTTGGCGGCCTAGCATATTGGCGTAAAATAACCTAAAGTGGGACAGTCAGGCAAGCATTGTAATAATTCGCGGATTAATAAGTCTATTTATGTAATTTATTAATAAGAACATTGATTCCAATAAATGTAATTCATATCATTTATAACTCGACATCTCTGTAATCAAAATAGGTAATTAAATCTTGCAATTATTTTGTAAATAATTTTAAAATATTACTCCATTAGACATAAAGCATATCATTGTTTTGTCCTTGTGCAGTACATCTGTAAGATACAGAAGCTATTATATGTCCTGGCCTGTGTTGTGTTGGGGAATGTTCATACAATACATGATAATAACAATGGTTTCGTATTACTGGAGATGTACGTAGGTAAAGAACAGGTATTTCATGGTACATGTGTGTTGGGAATTAGAGGAAAGATTTACAGGCCACTCCGGGGATCTTTTTATTTCTTCATTTGGGTAGCACCTTGTCCCCCACCTGTAGTAATAAAACACCCGAAACATTTCGCCTCGATAGCATGCCGAATCCGTGTACTGTGGACCATACCTGTGTAGAGCTAGTAGAAGAAAAAACAACGGTAAATAAACACAAGAAAAAAGATTATGGGAAAAATCTGCTAGTTAGAGCTGTAAGGTAGACACCTGTGCCCAAGCCTGTGATTAATGAAATTCACGCTTCGGATCTCGGATCGGCATGTGCTTTTCTCAGCAGCCCTCCACGCAGACAAATAAACCGCTGTTGTCTGTATATTTATGTCTAGTTAGGTGGTCCCCTGAGCGCTGCCTGGCCAAACAGCGCTGGGGAAGTTTAGGGGAAGCGCAGTGACTAAATGGAATAACACTTTGTTAAAGTTTCCTCGAGCGCGATTTGTGTCATTAACGCGTCCTCATTCGCGTCCTGATTTGCGGCCCAAGTCGCGCAGGTGTTTAGTCAACGCGAGTATAACAAGACGTGCGCAGGCTCATGGAAAGTTGTCGCATTAGGGATATTGTGGCATGTAGCTAGCATCTTAATCCTCGTTAAGAAAGGTACCGTGCTTCGATACGTGCTTCCCAGCCCGGAGTACTTTCGTCTTAGCTAGTTTAGAGCCTTCCAGAAAATCCTATCCTTATTTTGATTAAGTGACAGCAAGATACACTTTCATTGAAAACCTAGGGCATGTTTCAAGGGTGTAAACAAAGCAGTTATCACGTTGGTCCGTTAATCGGCGGTGATTTCTGTGTATAATTATACGCTACCCCAAACCGGAAATCAATTTAAGTTGCCCTCATTACAACATGGCGTGAGAAATGGCGAAACCGCGATAGGCACGCATGCGCAGTTTTTTAAGATCATGCAAGATATAGGTTAAACGCATTCCTATGCCAATTACTTAGACGTTAGCGCAAATATTGTATGTCTAGTATGCGGTAGTTCACCGTACCGCTTTGTGGGTTCCTAAAATCCGAAAATATTTTGGGAGATTGGGATTTGAATGTTGACTAAATAAAGCAAAGTCCGTTGACGATTCTCTCCAAAACTGTCGAGAGCTGGATTTATTGTTCTTGAGATACCAAACACCACAGACATATTTTGTCCAGTAATTCATTCAACATTCTACCAATTTGGAGACGAAGAGATGCTATCTACCAGTCATGTTGATTTTCCTCCTTATTTTTTGCGATCCTCTTAGCTAATCCTATTTCCTATTTTTTCTCAAGCTATGTCAAAGATTTTTGCTCTATCTCTCAAAAGATATTCGGCATGCCGCGGTTGGATTGTTAGAATTATAACGCTAACTTATCCCGCGTGTAGAACTGCTTTCCGCGAACGGTTCGCGTCAGACATGTTATGTCTATCCCCCTAGCCGCGGCCAAAGAAAACAATCGCTCCGACCTCCTACCCCGGAGCTAGAGTAACTCTCCGAGATTCGACTGTGCGGGAAACGGAACCCATTCAAAGGGAACAAGACGCGATGCCATCGGATCATCTTCAAGAAAACGCGAAAATCCCTGAGGGGCGCGAATCATGTCTCCATCTAAACTGTTTTTATGCGGATATTCGAGAAGGCTGTTAATTTATATCAGGAAATGTTTGAAAAAAAAAAATTCTCTTCGATATATCATGTGGAGGGAAAAGTTTGTTTTCCGGCCAATTAAGGTTTCCGCCAAGGAATCATACTACGCTTATTGTTATACTGACAGGCTAAGAACCGTGTATAGTTTGATTGTTTACTCATTGTGCAGATGTGGTTTTCAATTTCATTCATAGGAAAGATAGTGAGATATATAACGTTATATAGAAAGTAAAATCTCCAATAAAACTATACTAATCGATACTACTAGACCATACATAAGAACGCGGGAATGCTTGGTTTAATTGGCGTTAAATTAAAGTTGTCTTAGATTCTCAGCAGTAATAGTGATAAACTGCTGGTAAATTTAAGTTTACAATGAACGCAAGGCCTTTATTACAACGGCGTTATAGTTTCATACCAAAATTACAGGAATTTTAGAATGTCACATGATTCCTTATGGCAAGTTTCACAAATAATAGTGAATTTACGGTTAAAAATAACAATACGTATTATAAAACCACTGTCCAATATCTGTACAAAAGGTGACAGAATTAGTGATATTCCCGTTCGTTTTGTGAGATGGGCAGCTCAGGTGCCTATATAGCGTTGGGCCTACTAGTCAGATACCTCAGTTCAAGTCCCGGTTGAGGCAAGCAAAACATGTGTTTCTTGCATTAAACATATATATACCAGAGTCTGAGATAGGGGTATTAAATAAGAATAATATTAAATAATAAACATTTAGGTAAGTCAAAGAGAAGGTGCTGGTCAACAAACAGAGTTGAATAGCTCGGAGGACTTTTCGCTGTACTTTCCATATATGGTAATCCTGGAGTGATTATTTGTGCTTATCCTGCTGAAGCCATATTTAGCTTTCTATTGCGGTGTGGACTACCACATACCTGGAGTAAATTTATATTACCGGTACAGTGACGTTGTACTAATTTACAGTTATGTTTTGTTACTAATTGGAAAGCTTACGAATAAGCTTCCATTTTTAACTAAAAACATTTGTTCAAGTCTTAATTTTCTTTTGTCCAAAATGTGGAATTTCATGGCCCTATTTGCTCGGAAAACATTTTTATCACTGATGGGGGACAAATAGATAAAAAAAATTTTTTTACCTGCCTGTAATTTCTGTAAATCTGCCCGTGTTTTTTAAATGAAGTGCGTTGTTACAGGATTTGGTCAGATCGGCTTTCCATTTCATTCACAGAAAAGAAAGTTGGATATAAAACGGTTATATAAAAAATAAAATCTTCAACAAAAATATACTTATTGGTAATACTACATCGTAAATAATAATGCAAGCATGCCTGTCACTTGATTTTACTAGTGTTATATTAAACAATGTAGCACAGTTATCTTAGTCCGGATTCGGCGGCAGTTATAGTGAGAAACAACTTATACATTTAAAGCGACAATGAACAAAATGCCTTTTTTCACCAGGGCGTTATTGTTTAACGTCAAAATTCTGAGAAGTTAATAATATTCCGACTGATGATTTGTCGGTGTCTTTGGAATACAGTGCTTTGTTAAGATTTTGTCAGATTCTTGTAGACTGCAAAATAAACCAATAAAATCTGTCACACGAATGTGACACTAAGCTTGTCACACAAATGTGAAGTTAAGCTTGTTTTGTATGTAGCAGGTGCGATCCCGAGAGCTGTACTATCAGAACCACTCCGGCTACATTTAGAATAAGAACACTGCCAATGTGTTTGTATTCTTAGTCTTAAGTTTACTATACGAATACAGTTCTTTTTATAATAGTACACCATGATTTGGCAGATCCATAGGTTTTTTTGTTTAGTGAGTTCGAATCCCGAGCTGATCAGCAATTGTTTAAAACTGGCAAATTATCCAACATGCAGTACTTGGTTTCCATTCCAACTCCTTGTGAAATGGAATCGGCTTCTGTTATCAGTACCAGTTAACCCTTTCATGTGAATTTTAGGAAGATAATTTAATCAGGGAGCGAAACATTGTCATGGCTTTCGATCCCGGTTGCTACAATAATACTGTTTTACACCTCCTAGACAGGAATATGGCAACGTCATATTTTGTTTTATATCCAGGAAGTGGCGTGTTTTTTTTTTTTACTGATGAGAGCAAATCAATTGGAAATGAGACTTAACAAAAGAAAATATTAAAGCTCATCACTACCAGTATATCAATATTTTGCACACACACAAAACCTAAAGAAAATCCAAGACAACTATCTATAAGTAGCAACAAAATGACCCATTTTTGTATATTTATGCCAGCTTTTACACAGCTGAAAGCAATCGTTTAGTTAACAAATGAACATATGTATTATTTTCAAACTGGTCGGTCGCCAGGGGCGTCACGCAGTGGATAGGATCGAAGGCATTCAATAACCGTCTATTGTCTATCTTGATTTCTTATTGGATTCATTTTGTTACAATCGGTTTTCTTAACAACCGATAAAAAGTATTTCTTAGGAAAAGCGCATAATAATTTGTTTTATTCCCACGCGTTAAATGGAATTCATCGAAACTATTTTTGAAATTCCAAAGAGTTATTTAGAAATTAACAAAAGATAAAAACGAAAAAATAAGGAAACTTTACGGCAATGATATCCGCTGAGACGTAAGGTGAATGCAAGTGTCCAGCACAGACGAGTTTGGTCGTCTCTAAAGGAGAACAATTAAAGTGTAATTCACGCCAGATGACAAGTTGAAGGTCGGTCGTCTAGAACTGGTCTCAGTCATCATATTGACCAGAAGTAACTGGTATACCCGGGCTTCCTGAATAAATAGCCAGTCTATGGGATTCAAATACACCTGCTGTCCCAGCAGCAGGGACTGGGGAAATCACGTCGCCCAGGGAGCATGCGCAGACCTGCTGGTGGAATAATCATTCAAACCATAAAGAAGCAACTTATTCAATATACACGGCATGTCTGTCAGTAATATTTTTGCAAGGGTGTATCGTACATTTTCCAATGTAATTTTTTTTAAAACGGCACCTTTTTTAAATTTCGATACCGAAACTTAAAGAAGGCTTGTAAAAAAAATAGTTGTAGGCGATATACACTGATGTATATGAAGTTGGGGAGCTATTTATTACAAATTTAGGTCACGAAATTTTAGTACAATTTCTGTCCGAAAAGGGCTTAACTAAAAATAAAGTGAAAGTCTGCTACGGAAAATGAAATCCGATGTGAAACAATATGGACTAAACTGAGGGATATCTTGATCTAATCCGGGGAGACTTTAAAATACAGTTTTAGTAACAAATACAATGAAACAATCATCTTGGTCGTTTTATAATTAATGTTTTAATAAAAAGTATATTAGTATTTTTTGTGCCAAGGCTTTCAGACGAGATAAACTGTCAGTCTCTACTTGTGACAACGAGTAAATCTATCATAAGTTTGAGTAGCTCTGTGGATAGAGCTTTGATCCTGTTTTAAAGCAGGTTCCAGACTCCAGGTGTTGGTGGAACCATGAATAATTGTATTTTATACACACAGATGTGTTTGAGCGTAAAGTATAAAAATATAAAAAATAAATATATTTTCCCCGACTCCAATGTTTAAAATCTGGTGAAGGAATTCGTCGTTGGCTGCCTTGGTATGGATTGTGAATAAAAGCGAAAAAAAGATTTCCTCGCCCACCACGGATATTTGATTAAAATCGTTATCGCCTTACCTTAACAGTGAACGGTATTGACAGAGCCGTGTCTTTGAACTGATTTTCTTTCATCTCCTGAATGCTAAGCTAAAGATTTCATAAAAAAAATTATATTGTATTTCGTGGGTATAATTCTAATCGGCAAATGACAAACGAGCAATCTGCTATCTGTATTCGTATTAATGGTCCTTTCAATTTTTTAAACCGATTTTTTTTTTTCATTTTGTTGTGCAAATTGTACAGTTGTGTATGAATACGGTTTCACAAACATTTATATCCTCTCTGTCCGGAGGCTCAGTAAATCACATGGCATAGGTATACTATGTATTTGTGGCGACAACAACTACACCAGCAGACAAGGTCGTGTAAAGCCCTTTACCTCAGTTGAAAGAAAAAGTTATACGTACAGTGTGGCGACTGGATACTTTAACATGCTTGAAACATTTCGAAAATCAAGAAAAGTGGCTGAACGTTTGGTTTGAATTATATAGGTTTAGAAACTGGTCATATAGTTCTTGGATTGAGCATATAAGCGGTTCAAGCTGCAATCATAGCGCCCGCTTTAGTTAGGGCTGTTTGAACTTCGCTATTGTTCTGCCGGCATTTGGTGAGGAAAAGAGAAATCAAGAGGGGGCTATCAACTACTTTGGATGGAATCCGTCGACGCCACAGCGATCCCAAACTGTACAAAACTACAAATCTTACATTTCTAGATATCTTGCTAGAAATAGAAAGTACCATGAGAGAAAGATGTTCACAAATAATGGTCCTATCTCATCCATCGTCAACATTTTGCTTCAGTATTTAATCTCAATTATCAGAAGAAGCTCTTATTTAAAAGTCTTTAGGGATGTTCACAAATCGGTCTCTGTTACATTCCTTGTCTGTATAAAAATGTCTATCTGTTTATCTTCGTGCGAAAGAAGAAGGATGAATTATATTACTTGTCTTTGTGAATATGTTGATCTGTTAGTCGTTATGCGCAAGAAGAAAGAGGCTACTGGGCAGAAACGCGGAAAAATATTTGTTAAATTAGTCTGAATTTTAGTGCTTGGTATAAATAGGCTCCCAAAGAGTTATCCGCGGAAAACTCGCGAATTTGGCGGGATTCGCGACTCTCTTTCGCGTTTGAGGGGTCCCCTGGGGCATACTGAATGAGTTAGACTTGCTGACTTACCAAAATGGCGACAGGACTGTTGGGAGATGTTGTTTTAGGGTACTAGGGATAGATTTTTTCCCGGTTTCAACGACCGCAGATCTAACACGAGGATAGTCTTCATTTTCTTTGATTTGATAATCAGACCTGATCTATCTTAGTCGTATGTTTCTAATTTCCATCTTGGAATTCTGAAGCAGAAACTACAATCCCACGTTTTGCATTCACGCCAAAGTAAATACTGGATCAGTTTACTGATTGCATGCGTGGATACCATGTCTTGTCTTGTTATACTCCCTTAAAAACTATATTGTTAGTCTCCTATGACGCCAAATTGGCCACATCTCGTATAATATTTTAGATGTAAACTCGCATAGAACATGGCAACAGAAGATAAAGTAGACGACACTAAATGACACCTCGAAAAAGGTGTAAACATTGTCTTCCAGGAAAATTTGCGATAGATTGTATGTTTATACGTCCTATCAAACTACTATGGTTGATTAAAATTTACTTTATTTTTTATATTTATATGTGTTGATTATATATTTTTTTTATTTATCAATTATAAAACTAATAAGAAATTCATATGGATAACAACTTCTTGGTTTATTGGTCACAACTTTCCATTCCCATTTCAGGGATCGTTTTCAAGTGTGATCCAACTTGCCACTTAAAGAACTTATCAATTATAAAGTCCCGCAGTCATATTATCCTCAATACTATTTACTTTAGAATTGTCAGCAACGAATTATTCCTGATTTTTAAAAAAAAATTATTCCATTCGGCTATATGCCAAAGTCAAATCAAGTGGTTTGTTTACTGTAGCTTCATTGAGCAACAGCAGTTCAGTAAGTAAATACAACTGACAGAGCGTGATAGGTTTTCCAAATTAGGACAAACTGGTCTCGGCTTTATCGGGGTACTACAAGGTGAAAGCTTTGGTCCGGTGTTAAAACTAAGAGACTGTTGATAAGACCAAAAAATCTAAAAGAATTTCTTGTACATCTGTTGCTGAATTTCACTTGAAATTACTGACAATACAAAGATTTGCAATTCAAATCAAAGTCTTTTTTTTTTTATCAGAAGGCAATACTTTTCAAACTGTAAATTCCACACTGTTAACAGTTTTATTTAATACTATTTTCCAGGTTTCTGGAAAAGTCGAGAATAGAGAAACAATTTTGAAAACTTTTGAATTCGCGTAAAATGACGCCACGGAAAAGATTTATGAACTTACACTTTCAGGTAAAAAAGGGGAAACTAGTCAGAAAACTTAAACCTACTTTAGATACCGCAAACAATAATGCAAAATGTTTGTCACCTTAGTAAAAATATTATTTTAAGGTAATGTCCCGATGTTGATTACCTTTTGTCATTACCAGTTAAAATAAATAATGGAACATTGCAGCAACAATAACACAAATATATATATATATAAACTAAGTTAACAATGTTACACAGCCAGAATTTCTGAAGTTTACTGAAGGTGTACATTTCATTATTTTCCCAGCATAGAAAATCCATGCGGTTGTTTTAGTGAATGAGAGACGACACCTGTACTAACTCTCATTGATCATGCTAATTTCATTGCTGAGTAAATGCACCGGTAAATATTTACATTTAAGGACCGCTTGGGAGAGCGTATAACGAGATTGTGGTGTTGAAATGACAAGGCGTAGCGGTATATTCGACAAAAGTTCAACTATACCCAAATGTTTTAACGAATAATTATTTTGATGCGGTTATGGCTGGGTTAAGAAACATGTCTATCGTTTGATTTGTTTGTATCTAGTTTCAAGAAACTTGTGTTCACTGGAAAGCAGGCGAATAGTACGCAATAGCTTGTCATGTAGCAGCAATAGGCTAAACGTGATCTTTGTCCATTTCGCACCTGTAAAATACCTAAGTATATTTAAACTGTACCTGTAATTAATCCAGGCAAGAGCTGAGCTCACATTTTGTGGACTGAGAAAGTCTTACTTGAAACATCAAGAATATACAGCTATCAAGGTATTAGTACTTTTAACAGAGCAATACTCCTGTCTTGTCACACTTTTCTTTCACTTTTCTCCGGCTTAGTTTTCATGCAGATGTGGTTCATCAAGTTGTTTCATCCAGATCGGTGAAAATGTTATCCAATAGATAAAGATAAACTACCGGGGTATAAGATAATGGCAAGCAAAGTACACATAACTTTGTGTAATAAGACATATGGTGCAATATGGAGGTGTGTTCGTTTGTTTGTTTGTTTGAGTTATTACGTCGTACTCAAGGACAGTTCATTGATATGACGACAGAGTATCCACTTCACACTATTCCTTGCTTAATACGGTGCAAAACCGAGAGGAAGCCTTATAAAAAATCCGTGATCTCAATCAGTCCCAAACCACCCACAGTGTCATGGTTAATAATGGGAAGGTAGGAGACAAGACATATCATTGGCGCAAAAATACAGGAAGTGTTCACATCATGTGCGCGAGAAGTCACAACTGATCTGGTACACGTTCACTTAGAGCACGCGACACATGGAGTTTCCCGCCCAGGGCATATATAGGGAGCTTCGCCCAGTCCACGGATACTGAACTTGGACATTTGTACATGGCGGTTATTATAGTTAGATCTATACAAGATGATGTCATGACCCTGAAGGTCTATCTCTAATCCACTATTAGCCAATTAATCTGGCGTTAACGACTAGTGGTCTTTCGAGCATCTGGCCCCTGTTCAATGTTATGATATAATTATGGTAACGAGGGACAGCTGACTTGAGGTCTATTGGACAGACCTTTGAAATTGCTTTTTCTACAATACAACCACAACTTAATCAATCTCCACATTTCTCCATCATGTTAGACGACACGTAAAAGTTTAACTTTTAAGTTAGCGATATAATGTTTAACGTAGGCCAATTCCTATCTGTGACCACGAACTTTACATCTAACCCAGATCTTAACCTAGCCCTCGGACCTAGTATACGGTACAATTTAATTGGATATTTATCAATGACATAGGGGGCACTGCCTGTCATAGGAGTAGCATATTTATCTCCCCTCTTGGCCACTGGCCAACTCCATTTTGAAGCCCTAAACTAAAGTTACCTCATGGGTCATGGACCGCTCTTATCAAATCGTCATATCTGCTGTTGTTGTAATACTGTTTACTCGAAAACGTGGACTGAAAAGAGAACAATCACACAATTAGCGTCAGGTGATTCCAAATTTAACAGAGGTGGAGAGAGAGAGAATGAGAGAAAAAAAGAGAAAACAGTATTGATTAACCACACACATCATTAATCTTAATTTTACAGGCCCCCTTATTACTTTGTAGTCAAAGAAAAGACAAGAAGGAGATAATTATATTTATTTTGTAATGTTTTCGATTTGATAATAGTCCTTAACGCGAAGTCACAATGAAGGATTCTCTCTTTGGACTAGTCGGTTCATTACAAAGTTGTATGTATGTTACATACTGGCGTATCCCAAAGGATCTAAATAAATAAAATAATAATCCCATTCTGTTAAAAAGTGGTTGATATCTACTTTGAGTGCCTGACATATAACTTCAATAATTGGGCACATTCCTTAAAGCCTTGACATTTAACTCGCTTTGTCAGGCTTTGACAGAATGTTGTAGGAGGTTTCAATGCGGAATCGGCTAACCTTGTAAGACAAAGCACACGAAACCTCAGTCTGCTTGTAAACGTTCTGGAAAATCAATAACTGGATACTTTGTCCTATATATCTCTATCTGTAACATTTCTATCAAGCTCAAAGATCGTACAGGCTGGTAGTATTTAGCGATGGTGTGCAAGGTGCCTGGCGACGATGGCGTGATTTTCATTCTCTATTGCTCCATCGTTAGCCATCCCCTAGATCGTTCCACTTACCTGGTTTCCTTTCGCTGTGCAACTAACTCTAGGTCAACCCACTTTTTATACGTCACAAAACAAACGCATATTTAGGTATAGGACGGGGGGGAGGGGGTCGAATTATATTTCTAAATTACTGATTGATTTTGTGTTTTGTGTGTTTAACGCTGTTAAAATGTCTTTCACTTAAAAACGGCAATAAACCCCTACAGCGAAGAGCGATTTTAACAAAACAATATAATGCAAGTGTTTTGGTCAGTGGGAAACGTATCGATGCTTATTATAGACACAATACAAAAAAAAAACTGTAGAAGCTTCGGGGCCATGAGTGGACCTTGCGATCCTCAAAGGGTTTTAACTTGATAAGGGTTTCTTCACATCCCCAAATTATAAACTTCTCAAGACTACAGAAGCTTCAAAACCGAGACACAATATAGATAATAAAAGGTTATTTACAATACTGGGCTGTCGTTATATCAATGGATTTGACTTAATAGTGGTTTAATGGCTTGTGTCTTTTTGTCTGAATAATAGTTTCTATTTTGGAACGTCCTCAGCAATATTAGACCGGCGAAAGATGGCTGTTACTGTGTCCATTCTGCGACACTGGGGTATAAATGGTGGCCAGAACAACATCTCTCCCAAATCCAAATATTGTTTTTTGTTTTTCAGTTGAAAGACAAAAAATACAACAGTATGCGATATTTGACGATTTTTGAAAATTAATCACCGACGTGGTATTTTTTTAATAGACTTCCGTATTTACTACCATGCCAAATAATGTCAATTTGACCAATACATCAATTTGGAAACCCATATCTAGAAATTTGAATCTTGAGCTTGTAACCCTAAAACCATGTATTTTCTATTTAATATGATTGGACATTTTTAGACCAAATCGTCTCCAAAGTCATCAGTTATTACATGATGCTTTATATAATGTGGTTTCGAAGCCGCAAGTTTTTAACGCATACATTATTAATTAAATCAGATATATAAAAAATCCGGATCAAGGGAATCTTTGCAAAGTCTGTAGCATTACCAAAGATCTACGAATGAATCAAGACAATGGCAGATTCAATTTATATTTCATTTACCATTGGTTAAACGTCTTACAATAGTGTCCAAAGACTTGGACATTAATTGTCTATATGTATTGAATAATATCTAGGATTGTATACCATTTTTTCTCATCCACCCACATCTGCCCCCACCCAGTGACACTGACACACTAACCCACAACCTTTCAGCGTTTCTGAAAAAAGATTCGTGTAAAGGGACTCTTGTACCTCGACAGCGACAATTGCGTCTGTGGTTGTTATACGACAGGATGTAGCATGACGTTGGCTGACGTCAGACTGTCTTGGTAGTCTGTAACTTACTTTATATAAAGCTTTCTACGTCACGAACACGGAGTCTGACATCTCTGCCTCTCTGACGTCAACAGGCAGGCTGGTCGCCTTAAATAATGGATAGAGAACTTTCAGTCGATAGTTGGAACGATGTGTTCGAATTGACTCCCATATCCGCGAGTAGTATGCGCCTCCTCGCATTAGACGGCTTTGCGAATGGCTGGGTTTGACCTAGTTCGCGGAACGATCGATACCAAGGTGATCTGCTCGCGACGGCTTATGACGTCAACACTCCGCTGGTGTCCCAGTGTTCATATTGAAAAGCCATAGCAGGTCGCCCACGGCTAGTCAGTTGTTGGAATCGAGAGTCACGTGACGGTATGACGTCAGCGACTTGTTCATAGACTTTTCACCATAGTAAATTGCCGGTCGATAAATCGGCCTTATGACGTCGTTTACCTTATAAGGTCGAACCAAATATAGCACTTGGATGATTTATATCTCCAAGACAGTGCTTCGCGTGCGTATATCGTGACATCGAGGCGCTGGTGTAAATAAAGTGAAACTCTCGTATAAATTTGTTGAGTTCCACATTGGACTTCTTTCAGTTAGCATCTCTTATGTTTGTCGTCTTAAAGCATTGGAATTTGTGTTACTATCAGTGTTTTGTAAACCAAATGGATTTAGTAAGCAAAATTATTGGATTTTACCTGGTGTCCTACATGGTAAGTTTTGTTGTTTTTATTACTTATGCAAATTTCGTGCTTTATTTACATTTTGCAAATCTGGCTGTAAGTATTATATGGTTGACTTTACTAGCAGGTGGGGACCTAAGTCATGCATATGTCTACATAGTTGAGCTCTTTTTTATCGCAGTTACATGTGTGACTTTCTAGAACACCTACTGTGCAAGTAGTCTACATTGACTTAATTGAGAGAATTGTCTAATTCTCGTATGCATTATCCTTAGGTATTTTCGTAACTTATTCCATATTTGTGATTTTAATTTTCTTTTCGAAACGGTCATTTTGGCTTACCACTTACAAAAGGCGAAGGTGTGTCCTTTATGGCCAAGCATTACTCTAAGCGTTTAGTGTTTTGAAGCGACATAATAATGTCTCGTAGAACAGTGATACTAAATATTGTCTAATGAATGCTTTGTTTTTACATGACATTCAGTCTGCAATATAATTGTATATTCTTGTAAAAGGCATGGGGATTTCTCGTGTCCTGTCAAGATTGTTTTTGTGCAATCAGGGACACTTGGTTGACATTGAGTCAGCTATGTACCCATAGTGAATCTATGAATTAATGCTTGACTAAAAGCAAACTAGTTGTTCTTTTTGTGTCTTTAAGACGACCTATGGCTATAAGCAGCGTAATCCAATGAACTATACCGAAATTTAGTTGATGGCATTACAGGTCTTCCATATACCACAAGGCTCCTGGAATAAAACGCTTTGCTAGAAGTCTAAGCAGTTATCGAATACATCGTTGTTTTTGCTTACATGCTTGTGTTCTACTAGCGCTTTTCGTGTTTTTCGCGAGTCATAAGTTAATTAGAACACAAGTCAAAGTATTATAAACAGCAGCCCATCTTCGTATATGCAATGGTTTCCTCATGCAATATTGCATGTATCGCGTGTCCGCCATTAAGTAGGTTTTGTAACCATACGCCAGAATTATTCGATACGTATTGCATGGTATTTACAAATAATGTTAGTATAATGTCAGTACATTCACTTTTTGCACTGAGACATACGGGGGTATATTTTCTAAGTCTCTCAGAACTTAATATTTCCTGATGTTAATAGCTTGCAAAAGGTTACTAACTAACAAGCAGCAGTTTCCAGATATGACAAAACTCAAGGCACATCGGTGTCTGCGACTAACTGGACTCTTGTTGGATTATAATATTAGTGACTTGGATATTTGGATGTGATCAGGCATATTGCATCATAGTCGTGGGTGATGACAGCTTTGTTTATGTAACATAGAAGTCGTCCACACTTTATCGAATTCTGTCCAATGCTTATTTTGTTCCCTTGTAAATGCCTTACTGCATTGCACTACATGTACAATACATGTCCCGGTGTTTTATTTCCCCTTCACTGTTATGCCAGATGCCTGTTTCTTTGTGGAAAAGCGAAATATGGTACTGAAATATAATCCATCATCGATGGCTTACTTACCAATTATAAATAACGCATTTCTTGATGTATACATTGTCACGAATTCGGTTTATCTTGTATATTGATATGACATGTTTCAATTGCAAGGCTATTGTTTTAATGTGGCTCGATTACTACCGTATCATATCGCTTCACGTATATATATAGAGAGAGAACATTTTAGTTATGATATACCTCTCCGATCAATGCCAATTTGTTTAACGGTTATCAACTGTGTGGAAACTTTGGTCAACCGGGGATGTATGTATATATAGTTTAGTTGTGCTCTGGTGACATGAAATATAACTCAACGAAACGTTTAGTATAAGCCAATTATTTTGGATATATTAGTGAATAATTACTGAATAATACATAGCTACTGTTTGTGCATATATATCAACTGTTCCGTAACTTAATATCTACTACTCTTAAATCCGCTGACCGTAAATAATTATCTACTGTTCCTAAATACATATCTCCTGCTCCTAAATACATATCTACTGCTCCTAAATACATATCTCCTGCTCCTAAATACATATCTACTGCTCCTAAATCAAATATCTACTGCTCCTAAATACATATCTACTGCTCTATTGCTCCTAAATACATATATACTGCCCTTTACTGCATACCTAGTTCATAATTAAAATAGCTACATGTATTACATCCGTCCAGTATAGTTTTAAACGAACAGGCGTTAAGATTTGAACACCATTTAGAGACCAAACAGCTAGTCCGCTAAAGTAGGGAGAGGAAGTTTCATTCCGTGTGCTGGTGAAAAAGAATGGTGATGCGGAAAGTTCAAGTGCTGCTCAGTTACGAACTTGGTAACCAACAGGTTGCCAACCAGTTGCTAAATGGTATTCTCTACTAAAGCAAAGCAGCCCCAGACGGCAAAAGTCTTGATGTGTGCATTTTTATTATTTTTTTTTTCGTCAAACGTAATGTATTTTTTGCATTGATGTGTACTGTTTTCATCACATAAATTTGATCAATTTATGTTAACTTAGAATGCGATAGTTTGTCAATGGCGATTATGCTAAACACATTGATGTAGTGGTGTGTGTGTTTTAATAAGCACGGGGCCACCGATTCCGTATACTCCTATAAGAAAATTTGCCTTTAAATAACGAAATGAACAGGTCCAGGGGACACAAAAACGTACTTCTTTTCTTGTGCAGGGCATTTATATAAATATTATTTCTTATCAGTTATTAGTTTTACTAAGCTCCATTTGTGTTGGGCAAAAAATCTCTGCCTGATATTAAGTGGCTGCAAGTGTGGCGTAGCTCCAACCGTCATTGTGGTTCGCTACCGGGAGCTTATTGACTGCCTAGGGACAGTACAGCAATACCCCAGTTATGTCGCTTGTCCACGCTGTCCGGGCTTACAGGACAAAAAAAAAAACACAGCAAATTGTCGTGTGGCAAATCTTTATGATGTGCCATGCTTTGGCTTTATTTTTTATGGCGATTTGATGCATGACTATCTAGGACAGTGGGTTCGACTCGAGTACAGATCTCAGCCTTTCT
>JARFOD010076617.1:0-20646 GCA_031763545.1 Mopalia muscosa
TGTAATATTCAAAAGCTGTTAAGACATTTAGTAATGGGTTTTTCTTGTGGCATATCGACACATAATGTCAAACACATCGTAACTTAGATAGCTTAGCAGTGTATGCAGACACATTAGCGAGCAAACCTTCTGGCTGGTCTAATTTCTTAATGGGCTTTTATTGTATGTTTCTTATATCTTGTCATGGCCTTTTCCGATGTGAAAACATGAATAAAGTTGACAGCATAGAAAACGTTAAGAGATTCCAGACAGTACAATCTCCAAAGGGTCAGTATTACACGTTGTTGTGCTCGCTGATTGTCTTAACGGGCTTGACAATAGGACAAGAAGCAAACCATGCTCTATAGACACGGCTGAGACAGGCTTAAATTTTAAAACGCATCAACAGGAAACCCTTTTCGTCTTGCCGTAATGCAGGGTGACCGTTAAGGTAGTAGACCTTTGATTGTAAATTGCTATGTTAAAGAATTACTTAACAAGATAGATATAAAATACAATTTTAAGAATAACGTTAATGATAAAAAAAAACCCAAATATAACAACTCTATATTCAATTATTTATATAACGAGCTTGCAAAACTGCAAATAAAAGATAAGCAAGGTGTATGGCCCCTTTTGACGTGCAAAAAAGTCGCGCTATCAGATACACGCTGATTAGGTCATGTCTATTACGTTATAGATATAAAGATATTCTGTATCATTAAACACAAGGGAAAGGATGATGGTATTATGCTGAAAGAAACATGAAAATAACTCTTCACATTAAGCCATATTAATCTACAAAGTATTGATTTATAACGCCATCGGATAAATAGTTTTAGATGTTATATAGATAGATCCCGAAACACAGACCTCTTGTAAAAGCTTACCACACATTTTTATAGATTTTTATGCATTCTAGATAATAAGTTCAAAAGAAAACACCAAAGGCAAGCCTCACGAAAAAGGTATAGGACGTTCGAGATTAGCCGTGCCATTAGTGGAGACATGGCCTTTATTAATGGCGTAAACCAATCATACGGCGTAATATTCAAAAGCCGATGGAACACTTATTAATGGGTTTTTCTTGTCGCATATCTACACATAAAGCCGAACACCTCGTAACTTCGATAGATTAGCAGTGTATATACACACGTTAACTAGAAACCTTCCTTCTGGCTGGTGTAATTTCTTAATGGTCTTTTATTGAATATTTCTGGTATATTGTCATGCCCATTTCCGATGTCAAAACATAAAGTAACATAGAATACATTATTCCAGATAATACAATCTGCAAAGGGTCAGTATTATACTCACTGATTGCATTAAAGGATTTGACACTGGCGAGAAATAATCCATGCTCTAGCCATGGCTGAGATAGCCTGTAATTTTATATGTATTAGATATCAAAACCCTTTGTGCTTTCGGTAATGACGAAGGCGACAGGCAGTATAATGGTCTTCCCTTGTATATGTTTTCTTCTGGCTGCTTATTCATTCTGTGGCTCAATATCATTAATATAGAACAAAAGAATTCCTAAATCACATTACTCTTATCTCCTTACTTTTCAACAATGGTATAGACACCTTAAAATACAATCTGGTGTGTTATCCATAGGCTGTTTTTGTTCCCTTCAGTAAAAAACTAAACATATAAGAGTAAAGACAATCTTCACGAAGAAACAAAGAGGGTGTACCTTGAGCAAGGCAAGTAAAATGGTTGCGTTCCTGAATATGAGAATGACAATTGGTTAGTGGATATAAAACTGCTTCATGAGGAAGTAACCCCTGGTTTCAGGAAGGGGTCAACTAATCATTCCCCTAGGGCCCGGATGATGTTTAAAGTTTCGTTTTGTCCTTGGGCCCAATGATTCCCTTGCCGACCCTAATTGTCTCTTCAAGTGTGGTTTCTTTCATCTTTTGCCCTGACAAGTAGTCGTGTCAATTAAATAACCTACCCTGTATTGCAAGCATTAAGAGTGGTCCTGGTAATTAGGCTACAGGTTCGAATTGACCAGAATGGTTCGGACCGTGTTGAGAGAGAAAATGTGCCGGGGACTTCGGATAAGATATCGAGGCTTTCCTATTACGTTCTGGAAAAGTTTGTTTGGCAACCCAAAGCCTTTAGAGCAAAACCAAACAAGCAAACACGCTATATACCGGTAATCGTACACACGCAGGCCGTCAATCTACATATGTTGTGAGCATCAAATGTGGCTAGACGGACTTCCTTGATTAACAAGTCAAAACAAATCCGATGTTAATAGTCAATAAACAAGACAACCAAGTCTCAATCAGAAAACAGCAATAGACGTTTGATGGCCAATCAGTGGGATTTTGCCCCGAGTTACACGACTTTCTGTTTCGAGGATATTCAAACTGGGTTAAGTTATAGATCTTCCAAACAGGAGAAACAATCAATCCATCAATCAATCAATAAATCAATCAATCACTCAATCAATCAATCAGACAATCAATCAGACAATTAGTCAGTCAGTCTAACAATCAATTTTTCGATCAATAGATCAATCAAACAATCAATCAATAGACCAACCAATCAATCAATATATCAATCAATCAATCTATAAATAGACCAATCAATCTATCAATCAATCCATTAGTCAGTCAGTCATTCTTTGGTAGCCAGATAAGAATTCTGATCGGCATCTTTCAGTAAACTGGATAACTATCTTGTGCTTATTAAGTTAGAATTATAACGCTGTCGGCAACTGTATACATTTTGTAGATACCATACAAGAAAACACTATCGATGATGGGTTAAAGGCCATATTTTACCAGTATAAAGCCATTAGCAAACTGATAAAGAAGCCTCTAAGTGCAATGTCAAGAAGAAAACATAAAATGAAGACAAATTGAATTATTAACTTAGTTGTAGAAAGCAATGTCGTTCCTTAAATCAAGGGTGATAAATGTATATCTCAAGTACAAACCGTTATAGACCTGAGCCTAGGTTAACTGGCAGATTGGCCTCTACATGTATTGATATGGATGTTAGTGTTTATTGCTTGTTTAATCACACGACAGTGTGCCAGCCCAATGGGTGGAGGAAACCACCCTTAACAATACTGGTTACAGACAGGGACACGAGAGGATGAAAACAATACAGTCACAGTACACAATGCAATGACACAATTTAGAAATTTTGTAATTTCCCAAGACATTTGGGTCAGGGAGAACTTATATCGAAAAACGCCCAAATTATTGCTTGACTAATTGTGCTTATAACGTGCTCGCGTCGTGCTATATAACTGTAAATCGGCACCCTAACAACCCTAAAATGTCAAGGGCTTTGGTTCGGTTGGAAAGTTAATACCCTTCAGTGAAGTACCTGGAATCTAGCATGATTATGTTTGTAACATGCTGTCCTTCGCCACGGGGCAAGAACGAAACCAAAACAGGTTAATTAAATAAGGTAAACTATGAATAATATATTGGACATAGAAATGCAACTAAATCGCCTGGTTACCATGAAGATATAATGTAGTCTGTTCTTGGCAGAGTGGAGATAGCCCTGATGCGCAAAGGCCTACATCAAAAAAATAAGTATAACCTTTCCAGTATATTGTCAAAGGGAAACGCAATTAGAAGATCAATTGAATTATTGATATAAAGTGCTTAACTGATCGTTATAGTTAAAAAAAAAAAGCGGTACGGCGCCTTCAAGTCAGTCAACATTTACAGTCGATACTTATGCTAAGGGGAAAAGAACGATATAGCTTTACAATTAAGCAAACAAGTGAAGAGTACTTAACGCCATAAAGGGGCCAGGAAATGCCCCCTCCCTCTGAAAAGTAACACAAAGAATATCTCCCTGACAATACCCCCTCCTCCCCGAGAAGATAAATCTCCCTAGAAGTCCCCTCTCTCCCCATATAACATTCAAAGTTATCATTTATTAACCAAAACCCACAGAACGACATTTTGTATAAGAAAAGATGTACATAGAAGGGTTAGTTTGCCCGTAACTAAATTGCACAACCACCTGTTGGCTTATACACATTACAGGCATTCTCCTATATCGGATAAAATATATACAAAAATGATTCGTATGCTATAAATGCAATAAAACAGCACTGTGTTAACAGGGAGATGCATTCTAAAATAGAATCGACTCTACTTTCAACGTCAAGACATTGACTCGAAGATACACCCGGACCATCTTATTTTGCTCTTCTTTTATTTGCTGATCTGTGCCATACGTCGCCCTAAATATTGGCGGACATTAATGCGCGATGGCCTGGCATAGCGTATGAGAGTTTTCTAAGTCTCGTCCACTGTAGAAAATCTCGCGAGAATACGATTTAAGGAGACGGTCACTCTCATTAATCATCGGAGAAATCATGTCTTTCAATCCTCTGATAAAAGCAGAAATGCTTATTATTAAACATCGCATTAGATTTGCTACTAATTATTTTAATTCTAGTCTAAATTTTCACAACAGATCGACTAGTTACCGCCTAAGTATTTTTTTTAAACAGCCTATAAAACGAGCTTGGCCTTAGATAGATATATATAAATGCAGTCTGATTGTCCCAAATGACATGACTTAATCATCGTCTACCAACCATCGATATAACGAGCTTGTTAAGTCCGCGGATGAAACAGGGATTTGTATAAAAAGCCATTGATCAGAGAGCGTTGGAGATCGTGGTCATGAGGATATACCATCCAACTTCACCGACCCGACAATGCGGAGTCGTCCTGAAAACAAAACAACCTTGAGTACCACATTACAAAAAAAAACAAAAACAACCAAACAAAGAAATTTGAGTAACATGTCCCACTGTTACTCGTTTATAAGTCGATTGTTATGGCTCTATTGAGATGTCTGGACTTCCATTGGATACAATCCAATGGTGTACAGCAATATTCTGTGGTATACATGCCAGGTAACATACCAGCACACTGCCAAAACTCGTTGGCATTTGAGAGCTGCAGACACCATCGACTTAATTGCTTTTACTGATAAATATATAATGCTCAGGTCTTGTAACAGCACTTAATGTACACTCCTGTATGCAAACCATTAGACGCAAACAGTTCCCGATTACTATTAAAGAAAAATATTTGCTTGCTGTCGCTACCATCTAATTCACTAACATATTAATACCAAAGCGTTGTCTGCTAGCTAACCCGTGAGGGAGCCCTGTAGAATACTCCCTCGGCTTCCTCGGTCGATCGTAAGAGGAGAGAAAAGAGGTTGCTTTCTGTTGCCCTGGTGTTTTCAGAGCTAAAGGGTAACGGGAAGTAGATTTGTTTGTGATGTTCTGTATTTTTGTCCGTCGTCATATAAGTGAAATACCCTTGAGTACGACGTTAAACACCAATCAAACAAACAAACAAACAAACAAACAAATCAACGCCACAGCAACAAACAATGACAAGATAGGACCAGTCTGAGATATAAATCATTAGCTACCTTTATCCAAGTCAGACATAATACATATCAAGCTAAATGGCGCAGGATCTGTAGCAGTTGAAGTTTTCAAACTTGTAGAACACATCCACCAATCTTATCTCCATTTCTCTATTATTTTTTATTCAAATGAAAACAACTCTATCACATTAGAGACGGTCCTATTGTTAATAATAAGCGTTTTATATACAATCCCTCCATAATTGAATGTTAGTGTCATAAACAAATTAAAGAAAATGTTTAAAGAAAAACAATACTATAAACTGTAAATATTGATACGTTTTAATATTGTTACCTTTTATCGTTTTTGCAATCATTGTCGGTATAAGTAACCTTTGACTAGTGTTAATCTTTGTAACCCCCGATATTGAATAAAATTTGATTTGATTTGATTTGCTGCAGTATATTGACTGTTTAATAAAACAGATTAAACTGTTATATAATAACTAATGTAACCAACATTTTAATTGATGGCTTATTTTCTCTTTGTTTCCTTGTACTTTTTGCAGACCTTCTTTGGACAGCCCCGGAGTTTTTAAGAAGTGACTCTGAAGTGGTTCCACACCCAATCAAGGGTGACGTATACGCCATAGGGATCATTATGCAGGAGATTGTGTGTAGATGTGGAGTATTTTACATCACTTACGACGATCTCTCTCCTGAAGGTAATTTTATGTTGATGTCTTACATAAACAACTAATCTGTCGATTATACTGATAACGCCTAGGCAGCATAAAACATGCATAACAAGAAACTTTGAAAGATCGAAGCATGTTATGTTCAATATGTATATAGATGAGTATTTTAAATTATGAAAAATATAAATTGAACTTTTGTGAAAAGGGGTATTTTACCAATATGCTGGCATTCATGATCTGTTTAGTTAGTCCTTGTAGAGACATTCTAGAAACAACATTTCCATTGCCCAGTGGTTTGGAAGAGTCAATTTGCGTACATCAGATTAAACTAAATAACTATTTGCGTATATTAGATTGTTTGATTTTGTTTGTTTGATTGGGGTTTAAAATCTTAATCATAGGACTATGTATTTTCCATTTCACACTGCTCCTTGCCAAATTACGCTGGAAAACCGATAGAAAACCACCCTGGCGATTGGCGGAGTCATATCGTGTGACTATCTCGTATACCTGAAGGTCGACAGACTATTACATGGTTTGACATCATCTAAATTAGGATTGGATTGAGTAAGGCTTTGAACATTGTATTGCTGCGTTACTCTGGCAATCGCCGTTAAAGAAGACCTGGGTTCAGTGTACTTCAGCACGGCGCTGAACAACGATTCATTGAATAGTTTAGCTGACATTTTACCGTTATATCTTACAGATTGTATTTTTTTTCAATTGAGTTTGACTGATTGGTGTGCGTTATCTTTCAAATTGTTTTATCTATAGTTTGGAATAACTTTCTTGGTAAAACACCGGCTACCTAGAGATCTCAATCCACAAGCCGTATACTAAAGTCTGAAGGTTTCAAAATGGAATTTTTCTGAAAAGTCGAAACAAAGAACATGTCATACCAATGTAACGGAAATACTGTTTGTATCCACAGTCTAGACAACAACTTTATTATGACTTCCGCTGAGGCAAATTAACATATATAATTACAACTGCGAAGGAAAAAAATGACAGCATTTTGACACAAGATTTAATCAGATGAACTTATTATGTTTCTTCAGAGTTGTTTACATACTTTAAAAATTTATTTCATCCATTTTTCAGAGATAATCAGCCAAGTGGTACAACCCCAAGGGAGAGTTCTGCGTCCAAGTCTGGATGAGAAGTCATGTCCTGTAGCTTTAAAGAAACTCATCGAATCATGCTGGGATGAGAACCCGGATATGCGACCACCTCTCAAGCAAGTACTGGATACTATGACAGAAATAGCAGGTGACAAGTGAGTATACGTTCTTGTAGAGAGATGCTAAATAGACGACTTATATCGTTCATGGTTTAGCTAACACACGATGTCCTATTATAAAACAATACTGGAGCACCCGTGCTAGATTACCTTTGAACCAACATAAGCACGTGTTTCGAACATCAGGGGATGTGGGATATATTAACATACAAAATAATGATATTGCATCTTTATGTTTTTTTAGTTTCATTTTGAAGGGAAAAAGCCTTTTTTTTTTTAGTTTATTAGTGTTTATATGTTTTAATACATTTATATAGGGGCGCCGAAATGCTGAAATGCATAGGGTCTCTTTGGGTCTTCGTCCGGCTCTGAATATAGCACTTACTGGCTTAGAGTGCGGATGTGCCGAACTCCGGTCCACACATCCATATCTCATTCGGTGTCATGTGTTGGATTCAGAAATAGTTCTGAGATTGGACGTTTATCAAGTTGGTTTTACATCGAAATAATCAATTATTTAGTAAACAGTTTAGGTAATAATCACAACTGTAGACGAGTACTGATTATTGAACAAACTTTAACCTGGTTCTATACAATTCTGACAAATAATTAGATTAACTTACAGTTAAATAGAGAAACCCACAAACAGACAATTTGATTGGTTTGATTGGGTTTCTCGCCGTACGTGCAATTACTTCTCTTACATGAAGGCGTGTCAGCCTAATGGGCGAAGAAAACCACCTTTGACGCCACTGGCAACACACAAAGCCAGGGCAAATACAGGATCATTTGAGTATTCCTTGTTAAAAAAATAGACGAACTCCAAAATAATTAGAGAAACTCATAAATAAAAATGTTAACACTCTGATATTACATCGGGTGTGTAAGTCACGCTTTGATGTCATTTATAAAAATGTAAATCATAAGTCTGACACTGACTATGCATTTACATAAATGACATCTAAGCACCAGAGAAAGATATGACCAAGTGTTTTTCCATGATTAACAAAGTCATGTAAGCAATTCAACAGCTTCAAATTTGTATTTAGAAAGTGAACAATGCCACGATGTTGTGCAGCATGACTTTATTTAAATTTGCGACATATTATGTTCAACAGATTTCGTTCAGGGAACATATTTGACAATCTTTTGGCCCGGATGGAGCAGTATGCTAATAACCTTGAATCTCTAGTGGACGAACGGACTGGCAAATATTTACAGGAGAAGAAAAGAGCCGAGGATTTACTAGGTCGACTATTACCTGCGTATGTTGACCGATTTTTTCTGTTTCTTGTTTTGTTCTCGTGTTCACAGGGACAACAGATAGCCAGGCAAAATGTGTGTGCATAGCTGATCGATAAAGGCGCACTGGTGTAAATGAAGCATCAGTAATACCGTTGAATTTTGTTTTCTCATAGAAGTGCAACCACTGTGCGATGTAAGTCCAACCCAAGAGGTGGCTGCCATATTCCCGATGTTTGCGGATCTTAAAGAGTCAGCTGTGATCAATACACATGGTGCTTGGTAGACCTATCTTAATAGCTAGAAAGTTGGCCTTGCCCTCAGAGCCGCGAATTCTATTCACCTGATTTTTTTTCTGTCGTAAGATATTACATAGCATCTATAGGTGTCGCCATACATATATACTTATAACGTTATCGAAAAGGTAACTTGGTATCACCAAGCGTACTACCCATGTGATGGTGGTTTCTGTTAACCCTGTCCGCCTCGTTTGAATTATCTGTCCTGAACTGTTATCGAATCAACATAATTAGCATTGTATATCTAAAACTGCAGTGCTAGTTAAAAAGTAAACAAATAAGACAACAAACATCGTATAGGCTATGAGGAAGAAAATAGATTTTTAGAGATTTGTTTTAAGCCTAAATCAATATTCACCCAAAGGCACAAAAGATTATCAGTTCCTATCTATGTAGGTCTATACCACAAACAGAATAATCACAACTTTTATACACTGGACAAATTGCTTACTTGGAAAACAATATTTGGTGTTAAATATGTATGATTTTGTGCTAGTCGTCTATCTAAAACGTTAGTAGGGAACAACCTGAAGTCCTTTGCATTTTTTTCAGAGATGAACAACTTTATTTACAAGTCTGCTTTTATATGTTGACATAACTATTCTTATCTTGTGTTTATACGGCAACACAGTGGGCACAAGTCAATATACAGAACAATACTCTATTCACATAATCAGTGGGCATATACTTGGTGTATGGTTGTATTGAATTTTCTTGTACCGTTTTGTTCTAATGTTTTGTCTGTGTAATATAGTGACTTTAAGAAAACAAAAGTGCGCTCACGAGATTGCCAATGTCTTATTTCTAGCGATTCTTAGACTACTTATTATTAGTATCGATTTCTTTGTCAGTCTAAACTGGAGGCATCCTATGAAGTACTGATGGAGGTTTCGTTTTATTGTCACACATTTCAATGCAACATCGTCAAGTAACTTTGAATATTACAAATACCTCTATTTCAGCTCAATTGCTATAGAAATTCAAGAAAAGGGCGTTGTGGACCCAGTCTCCTTTGAATGTGTAACGATATGCTTTACAGATATTGTTGGTTTTACGTCAATCTCAGCTGCTAGTTCTCCCCTCCAGGTAAGTGTAATAAAAAGCCGTGTTTCGCCAGCATCTACTTACCCCCTTCCTTTATTCAACCTTGATCAGACTGACTAGTGTCACGGTCAATAATTGTTGGAATACATCCCCCTCATTTCAGCGAAATGTAATTGGGTCGTATTCAGGCTGGGGCCTACACGACACGTTTTGTTCCTATGATATGACATTGGTTGACACCTTCAGGCAACGACGTCACATTGCAAACGAATACCGTCATAATGTTACTTTAAAGAACGGACTACTGTCTTGCGACATTAAAAATTAGTATTAACTTTTTTACATAGAAAGTTGTGTTCTACATTATTTTCGTGCAACGCAACATTCGCGATGTGTCCGGTGTGAATTGTGCTTTAAACACAGCACTTAATCACTCATTGATATTGTATTATCTATATATAGATGAAATATCCACATATCCTTAACTCTATAGCAAATTATATTCATTATCAAAATATAACACAAGTTGTCAATATTCCTCAAATCATATTATGTCAAATGGCTTTGCTTTAATGATAATTATGGGTACGAACTGCTGTCATTTCACAAACCAGATATGACGTCATATTGAGAACATCGTAATTATTTTCCTCTAACAACGTCATGCTTATCCAATTTTGCAGGTTCAAAGCTGTCGTAATATAAATTATTTTCAAAAAAATCATTTTGTCTCCCCATTCGGGTTTATCTACATATATCCTATATCAGTACTAAGACGTTAAATTGCTGTGTGAAACTAGGAATATTAACTCATTAACTAACTGATATTTCAAAATCACAGAATCTTCTGGCGAGCTATTTAGTCAATTGATAGAGAATCATGTCCATTATGTCACTATGCATTATTAGTTATCGATTTTGAGGTTGAATTTAATTAACTTAACATAAAATGAGGCCGGTTTACACTGACAGAATTTAACTGGCTTACCGATGTTATTGTTTATATTTTGTCTTCAAGAAGATTTAATTAGGCACTAATTGAAATGAGACAAGTGGTATATGCTTGTACAAGCCCCTAAATTCCTTACAATGTAATGTCGATAATTTTTTGCCATTTTATCAAAAATTGTATTCGTTTAGATTGTTTTAGAAAGACAAAACATGAACAATTTCCAAAATTTGAATCTCATTCCAATAAAATGTTGTACCAGCCTCAGCCGGTTTCGGCATTTTAACCTGCTTATACTTACATTTCCCTAAGTCCATAAGTACCTTTACTGATTTACTCAAAGAAACAATCCTTACTTTATTATGGGATTGGGTTTAATTGTATTTTTTCGCATTATTTCGATTTTTAAAATTTCTTTCAAGAAACAGACAAAGGCGCCCAAGTCAATCCTGTAATTTTCTTCTCGCATTTTACTGCTTTTGTTTAAGTTTATTTTTTTAACTTTGACTTGGGTGTTTTCATTTCCTCAAACATCTATAGGCTTCAGATAGTTTTGAATAAATGAAAATGACAAATTTGCTTGCCTCCACCGGGATTCGAACAGGGCTAATAACCTACCGACTGAGCTACAGAGGCTCACGGCAAAATGAGTATTTATCTATCTTTTCAAAACCTTTCAGATTGTTGCTATGTTGAACGACCTATATTCCAGATTTGATGACATCATCGACGAATTCGACGCATACAAGGTAAGACATGTTAATGATCTTTATTGCCTTACGTTCTATACTGGTTTCCCGATCCAATGGTGGCATGGTGGTGCAAAGAGCACAGGTATGATCTGACTCTCAATGGTAAATTCTGACGGCCGGATTTCTAGAGACTTGTGCTCCAAGGAATATGTTGTCGTGACACAACAGCCAATTAAGGTCAACACGAGATTGGGCAATACGTGTTATTGTACAGTACTTTTGTAACAGGGTATCAGGTTACCTATTCGTTAATTAACCATCACTTTTTCAAGCGATTTATCTTTTTGCCTTTATTCGTCTTTATTGCGCCATCGTTCAAACATATGTTAACAAACTTTCCTGTTGTAAAGATATACACGTTTACAAAAAACATTACACACGAACATCCGTAAGACCACTTAAGTTCCAAGTAGCTTGAAGGCTTCATAAATATATTTGGCCAATTTTCTTTAATAAAGTACATATTTTAGTATTTAAGAACAAAGACACCAGCTTGGACAAACTATGATTTTTTATAATGAAAGGTTTTACAGTAATTATTTCAGAGCTTTGTATTAGGACAAACAGAACAAAATTTGTAATTGTCTTTAATAACCACAGGCTCCATTTTTCACATTTCTTTTCATCTCTGGTAACTTTACGTCTGCCATACCGACCAGTTTCTCTCTTTAATAGAGAAGAAATAAACGGTTTTGACATTTGTGTAATAAAAGCAGAATAAAACAATATGAATCTCGTTCTCAACATGCCGAAAACTATATTTTCCCCCATTATCTTTAATCTCTGACAGTTTTATGGTTTCCATAACGGCCAGTGTCTGTATTCAAATTGTCAACGACATCGACATACAATGGTTCGATAATCATTTAAAGATAATCTTAGCTTGGCATAAGTGTAATTAACCATAATTATAAGGATCCTGGACGAGTCAATTCACTATGCAATTACGTATGTACCTGAGCTGATGGACAAATTTCGCAAAGTAGTCATTGACTCATGTGTATCAGACCTTAGTTATTTTCACGAAGCCGCATTTGACTCATTGCTAAGGGCCCTGCATAGTTTGCTTTATAACTGAAACAAGCAGCAAACGATAAATCAATGTGCTATAAGCTAACTGAAATGTGGCATTTGCGACTACAGATTTTGTCTTAAGTCAGAATTTGATTCTTGAAATCGGGGCCTGGGATCCATAATATCTTAATCATGTCATAATACACTGGTAGTTTTACGCTGTAGGTTCCCTGGTTTTTACTACTTGTGTATTACGATTGCCTTCTGGACAAGGGCAATCTCTTCTTTATAGGCGTGGTTTAGCCGGGCTGGTTGTACAGCCGATATCGCTGTCGTTTGCGCTACGAAAATTCCGGCAAAATCTAAATATATTAGCGATTAACCATACCTAGTTACGTAGTATTTTAAGTCATGAATATTTATATTAAACAAAAAAAAAACTATAAAATGACGTCATGTTGTACGTATATCATTAACATTGTATTAGCAGTTTAATCTGGTGTTAACTGCTAAGCGTCTTTTGAGCAACTGGCTCTGAATAAAAAAAATGCACGAAGCTTCGGTACTACAATACAAAATACCTAAAAGTATATGTGGCATAAAAGAAGTAACGATTATGCCTAATCACAAAAACAATCACTTGGCAGTTGGAATGATCTCTTTTTTTGTCCCCCTTTGGACTTGCATACCGCTATGTGAGTTAACCGATCTAAAGTACTGTGTAACATTTCAATAAATAAACCAAACAGATGACATTCTTAAACTAAGCTAACAGTCTTATAGTTTATTCTGGTGTCTTTTAAACAGTGAAGATAAATAGAATTTTAATTTTCAAAACAGCAAAATCATCACATTCTTATGGATGACATCAACTTGACAGTGTTTAAGCGTGATATTTGTTTATTTTGTTTGATTGTTATTTACAGTCGTACTTAGGGTTATTTCCCTCATTATATAGCGTGCCTGCGCATTGGGCGAAGAAAACCAATTTCACCATCACTTAAAACAATAAAGGACAAGCCAGGAAATACACAAGAGGGGATACTAAGACGCGAAAACAGGCCTGCTTCCTGTTTTCCCTGTCTTCCACGAGCAACTGGGCAACAATACAGTTCTTTCCACCCGCCCACTACAAAAGCGAAGATTTTGAGAAAATCAAGTTCAAAAGTTCTATCTTGGCTGTACACTCATTTTATGAAGCATATTCAAGTCCTCTTTTACATTTTTGTTTCAAACTTTGTCAGTGTTAACACAGGGATCGACGATTGAGTAATCCTGTAAGCAGAAGAATGCCTTTATTTAACCAGCATTAGGCTTGATATGATACAAGCAGGCTTTACAATTATAGGTCAACCATATATAACCACACAACGTGGCTAACCCGATATCGATTTATTGTCCGTCGCTGTTTCCGCGATCAAACGCTTCCGGCGAATTGAAATGAGAGTGAAATGCGATCTGCCGAAATAAATTTCGCACAGCAAATATTTCTCGAAACAACGAGACATTAATTTGATTGAAACCAGACGCGTTCTTGTCTCCACGCCTAACATACAGTCCGCTTGGTTATAAACCAAGACCATTTTGAGTAGCGATAAAACGGTATAAATTGTGTGGTCGTAGCCAGGCAAATTACAGCTGTATAAATACATCGGCACTATGATGTGACGTCATGCAACTGTAGACCAATGCAATTCATTTTTAAAGATACTTACAAATTGTATTATTCTTTAATTCTCCCATTTCTCCAATTTAAGATTGACCCACATTAAACATTTTTAAAGTGGTGAGCTAATTGTACCTAAAAGTAGGGCACAGTCTCGTGACTGCCTGGTAAGATACTAATGGCGCGGGTGTATCCAGAAGAACCCAGTCTGCGTTGATAAGTTGGATGGTACTTACTTGTTACGAAATGGGAGGTATTTTGTAATGTGGAAGTCATACACAATCGCTTCCCCTTTATAACTCTTCGTTTCTGTTGGCTAGTGAAGGGAAGCTCAACAAAGATTGTGTTCATTAAATTGTAAATTTTCATCCAAAATATCGATTTAATATAATCTTCGTGAGCAGTGACATTTGGTCTGTTTTATCCTCATTACATGTCACTGATTTTGAAGTACTTTTTGGTGTATTAATAAATAATTTCCTTGGTTAAAGACTACCTGTACCGATTCTGAGTGTTCATTCATTTTAACACATATTCCTCTCTGACAACCCAATGAGGAATATAAATGGTTGAGAAGGATGTCATGATAGACATTAGGAAACAAGGTTTAAATAAATGAGAAGTAGGTATGCATGCATATAATCTTTTACTTACATCAGTTTCTAGGTGGGAGTTAAATATCAAGGGAAATTCCTCTATGGTACACATTTACTTGCTTTCAATGTTGTCAGGTGGAGACAATCGGTGATGCATACATGGTGGTGTCCGGTCTTCCCAACAGGAACAACAATCACGTGACTGTCATGGCTTCCCTCACACTTGCGCTCATAGCCGCAGCCAGAGTGTTTAGAATTCGTCACTTCCCAGATAAACCACTTTTGCTCAGAGCTGGACTACATACAGGTTGGTCACAGCTTACACATCTTGCCGCATTATTTTGTCACATAATTCTCCTAGAACGTAGAATTGTGAAGTTAGGAACTTGCAGTTAGTTGGTGTAACATCATGGCATTGCAAAACATATTGTTACATTGGAAGGATGTTTTAATAATAAAACTATCGGTCAAATCAATTAAATATTTATGAATTTTGCAACTGTCATAGGTTATTCACGGATTTCCAATAAGTACACTTCTAGGGGACTTAACAACCTTTTCATGGAAAGAACATTTTTAGTCCAGCGAGTTTCCTTTTGTTTTTCTGGGAAATTATTGGCATTTATATAAATCCTACGCCTTCTTTAAAACATAAAACGATATCCCAACAATCATAAACCAGGCTGATAGCGTTGCCTTATACGTTTTACATGGGTTAAAACCCCTTTGCAGGCGCTATCTGTTACAGCCCATATTGGAAGGAGAAATTGTCAAATTTGTTAAGAATTGTTGATTCCAGCTGCACACTGCTGTAAGGATTAACTACAAATTATTATTTTTCCAGATAAAGAATGGAAATGCACCGCTTTAGTTTTAATGTTTTCCTTCTACAAAAGGATTGTATATCATATGACTATGGTACCTTTACATAACTTGCATCCTGCCTTGTTATATTATCAAATTCAATGTGTGACTTAAGTCGATTTTCGACCTGATAGTGATTCTTTATTTGTTGGAAGAAAACTTTCTTATTTTGAGAAAATTATAGTTCAGTGCATTTTTGAAACCCATCCGTGAATCGCCGGCAGTAATTGTGTGCCTGCTAGACCACTTATCCACATGTCTTTAAAACTGCAAAATATTCTTAACTAAAATCTGGTCTAGCTAAGAAAGTGTAATTCCAAACAATAAAAAAATAATGTTAATATTCATATTCAAAAACCATTCTTTATCAAAAACCACTCAAATGCCATGTGGTAATTTTATTTGGACCATACCAGTTTAATCATCAGTGTAATCCTTAGAATAATGAAATTGAATGCTGCCCACAAAGTAAAAGTTTAATTATCAACTTAAGTAAAATAACTAAGGCATTGGGAGGAGATGGCGCTATTGCCAATGTTTATAATGTTTGTATATACTACACTATGGTTGGCACTAATTAAAATTTAGAATGATTTACAACCCTTAGGATCATGTGTCGCTGGGGTGGTTGGTCTGAAAATGCCAAGGTATTGCTTATTTGGAGACACCGTTAACACTGCCTCCCGAATGGAAAGTACTGGTGAAGGTAGGTACAACAAGAAGATGAGCTTAATTGATAATAACTTAACATTGCAAAAAAAATTCTAGTGGTTGGAGGGCTCTTCCTGTTGCCCTGAGGTTATCTCGGCCTAATAGGAAGAGGAAGCTGATACGTGTGTGATGTATTTGTATTGTCCTGTGAGTTTTCATTTGTCGGCATTTACTGCAAGCGCTTTGTTGCCTTACTTTGAAAGTCATGTGTTTGATTGGTGAACCGTTTTCGGCCATTAAAGTGTCCTGACCTAGAAACAAATTGAGACATAATTCCGGACGGACTGAGTTCCACATTGGCCAAGCCTTTTTGTAAAGTTCGTAAAGTCTCTTCTTGCAGGATATATAGCATGTGTTAAAATACCGTATTTTGCACGCCGATGCCACCTTTAGCCTGATGCTAACAACTGTAATACGTTTTAATGCTAAAATTGCTATATAGCACTTACATTATTCAGTTTGTATGATAATAAAATATTAACAACGGGATAGAGAACGCAATAAACCTTGAAAGACAACAGCCATGACGGGTTTCAAATTTTGTGGCAACTAGATCCATAACATAATCCTAATGCAATTCATAAATTCACGATTAAGACATCTGGAATACTTTGTATGGGTTTTCCTGCTATCAGACTTCTATTATTAGGGACATTCGATCATCACAATGGCTCCTATTAATGATTTATGGAGAAAATGATAGGCCTATGGCTTATCTCCAAGTGATTAATTTAACATTTTCTGTGCAACTCAGGGTCGGAAGAACTCGGAAATATTGACATGTAGATCTACTAGACAATTTATTAGTTTACGTTCAAAGCTTCCGTTAGTCTAGTCACGTCATCATAGAAATTCATTGTAGCGTAACGTCATCTAAAAAACTGTTCAGTCCTCCGTGGTCTCCGTGGCTGATTGGTATAGAATGTAAGTTCTAGTGGGTGTATACTTTTGGTCTTGTAAATTATTATGTTATAATATCTCTTGAATCTATTGAATGTAAATATGTAAATCCAGGATCTAACGTTCATAGAACTAGGTCTTTAATCATAGGCTAAGTAGGAATCCCGTATAGGTTGGCTATAGTACACACTAATCCTTCATCGACAGGATTTTGTTTTTGTTATTATTATAGGTAAACACTATTTAAATGAGTTTTATTAAGACACGAAGAACGATATATCTTTGAAGTCGAATTTGTATAGTACTTTATTGGTTAATTGAGGATGTTTTTCAAATCTACAATAAACCATTGAGACTATAATAGATGAGATTCATAAAAGAAAGGAGAGATTAAACAATGTCGAAGCTACAAACAGTCAGAATAGCACAGTGTGGTGACATATTTATTATATATCTTCGATTTGATAGTATTAAACTGGAACTTTATGGTCTTGTGGTCGCTTCGTTTTGTTGTTGTGTGATGTTTAGTAATTTACATACAGTAGTGCAGTTTGACGATCCAATCTCATATTATGTTCAGTGATGAACATTTGGCATCCACCTACGTGTTCCTGAAATATAATCATCATCTAATTTATTACACTAGATTTATCACTTCTCACTTTTGTCCATCTGTATTTCGGTCCATTCAAACTTAGGCTTTTACCGAGGTAAAATAGCCCAAGGCTCGCCACGACACAGGTCGATGTGTCAGGAAGTGTTCAGATGTCTTTATAATCCTTTGTAAAAAGGTAAAAACTAATTACTTGATATTGCCTGGCATGAAAACTAGAATTTTGTACCTTTCTAGCATATTTAAGTTAAATAAATATTGCACCACAACAGGTACGCCAGTGGTGCTTATCACTCTGATGGACGCTTCACACTGACACAGATGTGTAGGTTCAAATGCTTTTCTGGATTTTATTACGCAAGAGAATTTGAGATCTGATAAAGACTACTACAAACACGCATTTATTCGATAAAATCATCCAGATATCGAATTAAAGAATCTCTGGAAGTAATTTTCGTTTACTCCACACCGGAGGCGCGCAATAATGGAAATCAATACTCTCGTTTCATGAATTTGATATCTCCGGTTCACTCATTAGAGATTCTCTAATTACACAAATGTCAGTTAGATTGCTCTACGTCACAAAGTAATCAGTCTCATACTATAATAGAAATCAATTGTTACGTTGTGTAACAGAGTTATAGAAATCAATTATTACGCAATGCCATTTAACAGGCTTTTGTGACAATAGAGTTTTGAACCACATATCTATGCACAGTAGTGCGTTGTAATTAATACTTAAATTAGATTTCTGATCAGACTAATAAGATTGCAAGAAATCGTGTTGAGTCTACAATGCAAAAATGCCTGTTAGGGAAAATAATGTTAAGGCACGGAGCAATGTCGATTATACGAAATTTAAAAATATCATTGTCTAAAGTAACAAGAATCTCAAGTCTTTAATAAACTTGAACGTGTATTAATGTGTAATTCTTACAAATATTTAAAATCCCTATTACATAAAGAGTAGTAATGAGGTTTGCTTATTTGGCCAAATACAGGTTGAACAAAATGACGTCAAGATGTCCTTAGAGAAATGAATGACGTCATAGCAATTAATCGTAGCTGACTCATAACGTTCTATGGACACGCCTCTTTGGTACCTGCCTCTTTTATCGTTTGTTGTTCTTCCCTTAAAAATGAACAGATAATCTTTCAAAACACTATTTATCCGTAAGATTTACAATGTGTAAGTTTTGTTCACGTACAACTTCCTCTGGAAGTTCTATTCTATCCACAGCCCTAGAAAATAAAATGAACAAGTGCAATCGTATGTTTACCACAGCGCTCAGATAACTGCGAAATTCTTTTTAAAAAAACCTTTATTGATTTAACATGCACCTATTTTCTGCAGTACATTATGTTCTGATCCTAATTACTTCTAAACTGCGAACTATGTACACAGCTCGGACTGTTTTATCGGCGGATTTAAGAAAACGGTTAGTAATACAGGCAACTATCATTTGACCTCTGATGGGATAAGCGCAGAATATTCGAGAAGTAAGGAGTGGTTCAACGAATTATTCTATCATCTCAGCCTAACGTTTAACATTAACCATCGTATAATATAGCAGAATGTTTGTTCGTCTTAGTCCTAAGTCCCATGCATTTCTCAACACCTGGACATTAATCCGCCGCTTTTGTCAGTCTTTATAAATATATGGCTTATTTTTCTATTTGGTTAAAATGTTAGTCTGTTTCTTTTGCAGCATTGAAGATCCATGTAAGTGAAACCACATCAGACGTTCTGTTAAAAACACAGAAATATAAACTGGAAAAACGAGGCCAGGTTTCTGTAAAGGTAAGTACAAAAGCTCTTTAAAGAGGGGCTTTATTAAATAATCCAGGTGAAACCCAAATATAGAATAATAAATATAGTAAGTTACTGTGAGCTGTGACTTTTCTCTATATAAACTTGCTATTTAAAGAACCAAATTCAATAGGGCTGTTTATAACCCAAATACAGTAGGGCTGTTTAGAACCCAAGTCCAGTAGGGCTGTTCAGAACCCAAGTCCAGTAGGGCTGTTCAGAACCCAAGTCTAGTAGGGCTGTTCAGAACCCAAGTCCAGTAGGGCAGTTCAGTACCCAAGTCCAGTAGGGCTGTTCAGAACCCAAGTCTAGTAGGGCTGTTCAGAACCCGTCCAGTAGGGTTGTTCAGACCCTGAGTCTAGTAGGGCTGTTCAGACCCCCAGTCTACTAGGGCTGTTCAGACCCCGACTCTAGTAGGGCTGTTCAGAACCCAAGTCTAGTAAGGCTGTTCAGACCCCGAGTCTAGTAGGGCTGTTCAGAACCCAAGTCTAGTAGAGCTGTTCAGACCCAGAGTCTAATAGGGCTGTTCAGAACCCAAGTCTAGTAGGGCTGTTCAGACCCCGAGTCTAGTAGGACTGTTCAGAACCCAAGTCTAGTAGGGTTGTCCAGAACCCAAGTCCAGTAGGGCTGTTCAGAACCTGAGTCTAGCAGGGTTGTTCAGAACCAAAGTCCAATAGGGTAGTTCAGAACCCAATTCCAGTAAAGCTGTTCAGAAGGCAAGTCCAGTAGGGCTGTTCAGAACCCAAGTCAAGTAGGGCTGTTTAGACCCCATGTCTAGTAGAGCTGTTCAGAACCCAAGTTTAGTAGAGCTGTTCAGAACCCAAGTCAAGTAGGGCTGTCCAGACCCCAAGTCCAGTAAAGCTGTTCAGAACCCAAGTCCAGTAGGGCTGTCC
>JARFOD010076628.1:0-20646 GCA_031763545.1 Mopalia muscosa
GGTCTAGGTAGCCTGCATTTACTGCTGGCGATTCGGTGCCTAACTCTGAGGGTCGTGGGTTCGATTCCCGGACGGGTATCAACCTACAAAATTTTCTGAACAGGTATATGTTCAAACTAAGAAAGTGTTATTCCAAAATAACGAAAATACAATAGGTAAGTAAGTAACTGAATTCATTCAAGCAAAAGAAATATATATTTTTTTTCAATAATATTGTGCAGTGCAATAGTAATTTATGTCAAATACCCCTATCAGAGGTTTGATTGGGAGGAGCTACTGTTGCCATGGTGCTTTTGGAGCAAGTACACCAAGAAAACGAATGCAAAAAAACAATGTTGAAGCTGCCTGTCTAGCTGCGGACCAAATTCATCTTGATGACCTGTAATTTCCCTGTTAGAAAATTCTAAATGTCCAGAGATCGACTTTGCCTTAAGGAGTTATTTTCTACCTGGCCACAACATGTTTATTGATTAGAAACTAGATTGGATACCTGCAGTAGGTGATTCAACTTGGACAATATGGTCACACGTGATGACTACAATCAATGTGCAGACCTTTCCTGTCCTCTTAATTGATTTCCCTTTCTGGTTTTCGCTCAATACCTGTTCTGTCAAGAGCTTACATAGTTTTATACTCTGCCTAGCTCAAGTAAGGATGCATCCCAGAGGGGTAGAAGTGGGGTAGAGACAATGCCTTCTAGGCTCAATATTTGTTTGTTATAATCGTGTTCACAAGTGTTTACTTTGAACGGTGGTTAAAATATCCTTCAGTATAACAGCAGTGTATTACAGTTGGTGTGTGTCATGATTGGTCTACACACATGTCTTTTCTGTTACAAAAAGGGAAATTTTTATGTATGACAATATCCATACCCCATGGATATTTCTTATCCATATTTATCCAAATTTTTTATTTGAATTTTATCCTTTCTTCGTTAAATAAAGTTGTTTTTATTATTATTTTGAGTAGTGCATAAAGATTGCTGGTAGACTAGTTGATATTGTAATACATGGTGTACATACATGTTGACCGTCATCCAGTAAAACAGCAGTGTATTTAAAAGTGGGGTAGGGAATACTGTCCAGTTAAGTAGCAGTGAATTTAAAGGTGGAGTAGTGAATACTATTATCTTGTCCTGCATTGTCCAGTAAAACAGCAGTGTATGTAAATGGCGGGCGGATGTGCATAATGATACTGTCCTGCATTCTCCAGTAAAACAGCACTGTATTTAAATGTGGGTTAGTGGATATTGTCCTACATTGTCCAGTAAAACAGTATTGTATTTTAGGGCAGGGAAGTTGGATACCTTATTGCGTTATCCAGTAAAAAAAGCAGTGTAATAAGGGTTGTGGAAGGCATAATATATACATTTATACATATTTAAATTTTAAAGTTTACCTGTAAAAGTGTGACCTCCCAATAGATAGGAACTTAAAATCCATGTAATTCTCTGCAAGATTACCATCAACTTACAATTTAGAAGGCCAAGCCAAAGTGGATAATGTAATGAAATTCTCTCTGTTAAGTGTGTGTATTCAGAGATATGGTGGGGGACAAGGCCTAAGAGGTTTTCTACAAGCTGCCCCCTTCAGTATTGACAAACTGAGGTATATAGCAAGATAATGAGTTGAGCTGATTAACGCGGGAAATAACATGTCAATATGGTACCCATAGAAACCCAGTCTGACCGTAACTCGCGTCTATCAATATTGGTCCATCTCGCCTTTTTTATGGCTGATGTTTCACAAGTCTTCCTAATGGCTGAGGTCGATGGGCTATGTTTGTCCCTTTCCCGCTACCTGACACTTTGAAAAGATAAGCTGTTAGCATGAATAAAACTAGCTCATATGCTCATCCTAGCTCTTCTATCCCAAGAAAGAAAAAAGAAGTTGAATTCATGTGGACATTTTTATTCACATGTAGATTTATCTTCTCTACTTAGAAAGTGCCATCTTTAATTTGCTATTCTACAGTTGTGCTTCCACAGTCCCCTTTTGCAAATCTCTCAATTTATTTCATAGTTTGCAATGCATTACTGGAGATGTATTGTGGTAAATTGAATACCCTAGGGAAGACGCCCTGATTTGACGTTATTATGTCATTCTTTCCTACAATAATTGGTATACCTTGGGATTCACTTTACTCATATTATCACTGTTCAGCTGAGCCATAAGTGAACATGTATGTTGAGAAGGGATCAATTCTTGGTGGCACATGGGAAGTCCCTAGTTATTAAGTCCAACATTACAGTATTTTATTAATTTAGCAAATTTTAATAATAATAATAATTTCATTTAAATAAATAAAAAATACACACAATCCAGAATGTTTGTTCCCTTCTGTGACTCTTTAGGGACATGTTAAAGATCATGTGTAGATTTGGTGTTAGATATACGTAATAAATTATATTTAATTTCACAGTAAGAAACTATGAGCAAAACATAAAAATCAAATTCATTTTTGAAGTACATATAGGACTAAATGAGATTTAAGTTTTTTATTATTAATTAATAAATAAATTTGCTCTAAATAATGATTCCACAACAATAAGTGCAAGACACATTTATAAGACTTATTCATCTTATTTTGTAAAAATAAAAAAAAAACTTTACATGAAACTAGGTTGTTATTCATTTCCTTTTGAGATGCTGTTTGGTAATTATCCCTAACATTTTAATTTAGATGAAACTTAATTAGCCTTAAGTAGTTATTTCACTGTTGTGTATTATTTTCATTCTGGTTTAACTTAGTTTGCATTAATATTTTAGTTGTGTCATTAAGCTAAAACTCTATTAGTGGCATTTACATAACTTTGATAAATAAAACTCAGTATAGATTTATTCAAGGATCAGAAAAGAGTATCTGGCTGAAAATAGGATTTAAACAAAAAAACAGCAGTTTCCACAATTATTACAACACACAGGTATTTAACAATTGCAAAATATGAAAACAGTACTTTAATTAATAGGGATAACACATTGTTAGACAGAACACATTGTAGTTCAGCAAAATGTTCAGACTGAGAGTATAATATGGGACTATAACCAACCACACACCTGCAACATGCCTCTATTTCTAGAGGTGTGGGTGGTTGGAGGGAGTTTCATGTTGCCCTGGAGCTCTCAGAGCTAAAGGGGAACAAGAAGCCGATCTCCTTGTGGTGCTGTATTGCATCTTGTCCTGTATTTGGTCCGCCTTGTCTTTGTTGTTTGCCAGTGGTTTTCAGTGGGGTTTCCTTCACCCATTGGGCTGGCACATTGTCATATAAGTGAAGTACCCTTGAGTACGACGTAAAACCCCAATCAAGCAAACTTTCTAGAGACAGTATGTTTGACATATATTCATCCTCCATTTATAATGTGAACAATCATTTGGTTACATGAATGATATGCAAAATCAAGCCTTATTTAGCTCTAAAAACAATTTCTTTGAATGGAAATTTATCGCTTTTTTTTTTTTACAGCTGATTTTATCCTCAATCTGTGAAAGTTTGAACAGCTGACAAAAGCATAATCCAAATAGAAAGAATGCTCCACAGAGTTAATGCTCTTTTTTTAAATTTTATTTTTAGCTTGTTCCTTTTCCTTTTCTTGTAAAATAATTTGGATTAAATTTTCCTTCATATTTCTGGAGATAAAAGTTATTCCCTTAAGCAAAAGAAACATAAGGTTTTTAGCAGTTTAATAAATCTCTCCTAAAATGATTTCGTGTACTTTCTTGTAATGTATCTTTTGTTCACATGTATGCCTTACATTGTTTTGATTGGACATCCTTTGGCTTGTTGGAAACTGTTAGATTGGTCTACTCTTTTATTGTTACTTAAGTTCCCTTTCTGTGGAGTCATAAAAACATTCTTCAGTACAGGATCACTTTGGTATTGAATATAAATGGCGAGGCACTCTGGTCCTATCTTGTCCTCATTTCCATATTTTTCTCGTTATAGAAGATATATGGACCAAACATCTTTAACCCAGAGAAATGGATGAAAGATAAAACGGTTTTTATCAAAGTATTGCTTTACAAATTGATGCTCATTTGATGTCTGTGTATCAAGTCAGAGCATCAATCTTGTGTCCCGGGAATGACATGCTATAAAGCTACGAACAATAAATGTTTAGCTGGTTCAGTTTTTGACAACTTTCAAATTGTTGTTAAAAGTCTTCTTGACAAGGGTAAAAATAAAACTACTAATAAATCAAATCGCCCATTTAATCCAGATTATAGGATGTGCTGCTCTTCCCATACATTTGTTATCTTGTTCAATATTGTGTTAAAGGTATTCCCAAATGGTTGATACCTAAAAAACATATAAAAATAAACCAGTATTCATTGAATGATTTGCAGTTTGTTTCATTAAAAAATTGGGCATACATATGGAGAAATTGATATTCGAACATCTGACTTTTATTAAGAGTCAGCTGTAATTCACCTGGTGACTGGTATCTATAGAAACCTGACCGCCATTTTGTTATTTCTCAAGATCTAGCGATCCTTCATGTATTCTGGTATAGAGTAGTCATTTTCCACCGAGTGGAGTTTCCCCTGCATACATCACAGCTCAAATGACTTGAACTAAAAGTCGCAAGTTTGTAAGTGAATAAAACAAATTCTAATCATCGGAAAAATACCAGATTTATTTTACAGATGGTTTATAGTATTATCTTTGTAATTCAGTCATTTTAATCTGATTTAAAACCCATTTGGGAATACTGTTTAAGGGATATTCTGAGGTCTGTGTCCACTATTAATAAACATAAATAACCCACAATAAAACTGACTGAATAGTTTGGTTAATTTAGGAATATGGAACAGTGGTACTTTTAGTGATGCACCAGGACCACATAATTTTGGGGGATTGTGCCTGTTCTAATTTTGATGTTTAACCATTGGAAACCAAGGTACAAAACAAAATATAAATCAAAGGAGGTTTCCTCTTTGACTTTTTCTGTTGTTTAACCTGGGTAAGTTATCCCCATGTCTCTAGAGCCATTTCAACATCATCTTACTATTGGGTAAAATGTCTGGACATATCTACTATCTAGATTAAACAACCATTTACAGGGAGAATGTACAGGTTTGAACTCCCAATCCTAAAGCCTACAGGACCATCTCAATGTTATGTGCTTTTTGGAATGTTTCCCTCTTGGATGCTGATCTACAGATCAGACAGGTTTAAATTATTTTGCCAATGATACTGTCTGCAAAGGTCAATTCTTTCCATTCAGCTTTCTCACAATCACCTCTATATGAAAATCTCAGACAGTTTGTTAATCTAGTAACGCAATTATAACTTGTATTTTTGGAACCTAACCCAAGGATATACCCTCATAAGTGTGTATTGTAAACATTACATACAAAGACTTGGCACTGGCTTTACATTTTATATAGGTGGCCAAAGCGTCAAAAAAGTAAGCCACACACTGACTTCCAGTCATTGAAATAAATTTCTTTGTTTTTGGTTGAACAATTAACTGTTGTTTTTTTAGAGATTTCTCTTTTTCATTATGTTGTAAAATTGTCTATATATCCCAAAAGTTAACCAGTATATGTACTTAGTTCACTCCCTTGTAAGTACATAAAACTTTGTATTTGTCTAAATTTATAATTCATGGAAATGAGTGTTTCAACTGGCGTTTGGAGAATAATGAAGTGAACAGATTGTAAAGAAAACTACCCATAGAAACATTGTTCTCATTAAATCCCAGCTCTTATATATAAGGGACAGCATTCTGTTTACCTCCAGTGGCATTGAGTGTTGTTTTGCACCCATCGAACTGATACGCCCTCACATGAGTGGAATAACCACAAGTGCAACATATAACCCTGAGCAAACCCTTTTAAACCATAAATGCCAGAGTGAAATGGAATTTTTTAGACCCTGAATAATTTGTTAAAAGACAACAATAACATTTTTGTATTAGTCCCCTTAAAATATTTACTATGCATTTCTTTTACATAGTGTGTGTCTTGTTTTTTTTTTTGCTGTTGCAAATATCCTGTATGTTAGTTTTCTTCATCCACTAGACATTAACAGTTCATCCTAGACATTTACACGCTCATTACTAAAAAACACTCCAGAAGGACAACATTCGCAGTCCTATCAAGTCTGGGTGTCAGATGAGTGGAATAAGCTTAACTATTCTCAATTTGAATACAGCTTTTCCCACAATGCTTTTTTTTGTGTGTGTGTATATTTACTGTTTTACTGGGATTTAATTGGGTCAGATTACTTTAAAAGTATATTACAATGTCACAAAATATCACTGCTACATCATCTACAAGTTTGTAATGCAGTCACATACCATTTATACCAGTCCCCAGTTTTGAATTCAGTTGTGTTTGATACAACTATTAAAGAGTGGAATTACATGGTTTAACGTTTATTAACAATTTAATTTTAATGAGATTTAAAAATATCTCAGCATTTATTTTGCTGCAATTAACATTTGATGCAAAGGCACAATCACCCAATGGACTTTAACTGAGTATGAAATTCTGGGGTTTTTCAAAGCTCACCAACTCTTGTTCAATAAAAACCCAGATAACACAAGGGTATCTTGTAAACACAGAATAAAGCAGGGACAAACTAAACCTGCATACTTTGTCATAATATGCTTTGACATTGAACGCACATACTTTACTTTTTTAGTAGCTAATGTGCTAATATTTTTTCCTCCAGTTTTGTAGGCTTGCAATGGAATATCAGACTAGATCAGTCTCCTTGATATTTTGAGAGATACATAAATATTCTCTATTTTCTCTATAACTTTGCAATCTCTCCATTTTCTATGCACCAATTATTAATGGCTTATTCGTTTCCTCAATCTGATTCATCTAATATTAATCGTTGAGTGGAGAATGTGTGAAAGAGACAGCCTCAATGGTGTTCAATGGCTCTGCGGTTCCTGATTTCTACATAGGCCTACCGATATATGCCATGGAAAATGGATTGTGTATTTTCCATACCATTATTTTTTTCTTGTGCCCAGGGACATACACAAAGTGTTTCTTACATTTCTAACATACATTTTGTTTTATTTATAATTATGACAGCAAACGGATAGTGTTAACATTTCATTTCCACTTCAGAAGGCTGTAAACTGAGTAAAGTGTTATTCTCTCTCAGCTAGACTGGCCCATTAGAGCAAAAAAAAAACAAGACAATAAAATATTAAAATGTTAACAATTGAAAGGGGTATGTATTAATGTTTCTATTCCGGCAAAAAATAATGGCATGTATGATTTGTAAAAGTTTGAATATTTAAAAATGGCATTTTATGTGACAATCTGTTGGAGTCCAAAGAGCAGCCATATTGACCAATTTAGTGTTTCTGAGGTTTTGATTTGAAGTAATGTTTTTGTTTTTGTACATTGCACCATGTATCCAATCTCAGAGGGCTGGGTAAAGACCCATAGAGGCCCTAAATTCTAAAAAGATTTTGGTACCCCCAGAAATAAGTAAATCAAAATATACATACATGTAACAGTAAACCATATAATCAAAATTTGTTTTAAAAAAAAACGAAACACACAGGAAGATGAAAAATAATGTTTATTTTTGTTTGTTTGTGGGGCCCCCCTTTACTTGATGCTTTATTTTGCTTAATCCATCCTTTTTGTCACAGCCTACTACTGATAATCTCATACATGCCAAATTTTGTTTAAACTGAGGGATATCTAGGGTATGAAACAATCAGCTGATTCAAGGCAAAAGATGATAAAAGTTGAAAGAAAAAAAATGTCCCACACTAGCTTCGCTTTTTCCTCCTCTTGTGTAAGTGATCTGTGTATTCATCTGTCAGCCTTTCTCTCTTTGATGTTACTTAAACTGAGCTCTTATTCGTCCTTATCAAAGTCTTAGGGTTATGGGTTTTTTTATTGTTTTTACTTGGCGGCATCATGTCTCCTAGGATTATATAAAATCTTGTCATTGTTTTTTGTTGGTATTGTGGAAGTGTTGTTAAATTAAACATTCCCACTTGCATGGTACGTAGAACTAAATAACTGTAAATACCTCAAATAACCATTCACATCATATGACTGAAGTAACAATTTAATTGACTACAAGACAGTAATTGACTTCTATTTAGCTATCGCAGGTAGAAATATAAGTGTACAGAGCCATCTAAAATCTTGTTGGGGCATTTCATCCCAGGATTCAGAACAGCTCTTTGTGTTTATGAATAAAACAGACTAAGTTGATAAATAATGCAGTGTTATGTAGCAGTCACTGGTGTTGAAGGTAGAAGTATCCCAGCATGCCACAGTATCCTCCAACTTCAACACTACCATTTATAGATTTACCTGGTGTTTTGTTGATTAACTGCTTGTTGCTGTACTCATCCAAATAATCGATCTTCACTCTAGCTCTGCATTCCTGGGCTTGTTTACGCTTGTTGTTATGTACATGTCTCCTGTTGTATAACTGAATTAAGCTGTCATAATGGGGCATTTGACTTTGTTTGCTGCCATTTAGACTGAATTAAAGCTTCTAACCTTTGGCCAAAGTAATTGTTGTTATAACCTAGTAATCAATCATTCGTAGGTAAATTAAACCATACTCTTTATATGTAAATTTTTGAAGATTAATTTTTTTTTAAGATACCAGCCCAAAAATTCAAGTTTACCTGCAGACAGTGTAATGACATTTGTGCTCTTTGATTTCTGAGTGCACTCACCAATTGCTCAAATTTGTTTGAGTTGTTGCATACCTTTCCACTATGATGTATACATGTATGTGATTGTTTCTTATTCTTGTCACAGCTTTTTTCTTGCATCAATTGCTGACATTTTTAGATTAAATATGGCTTTTTTAAATTATTTGATGTTATGATTGGAATAATCCATGCTGTTCTGAATCAAGCAAACTGGTAAAGAAAATTTGATAATGTCTCTTACAATTTATTAATTCTATAAACAATAAAAATAAGAGTACACAGTGTAATTTGAATAACATTATTATATTGCTCTGGTGAGTTTTGAAAGTAATGCTCTGTCACATTTTTTAGCCTATTTTTTACTTTCACAATGTGATATTCTCTTAATACTGACTTGAAAATAAAATATTTAAAAAAGAAAGAACTAAAAAATATACGCACTCTAAAATTAAAATTATTTGTTTTGATGCAAATAGGGTTCGATTTCTTCGGCATATTTTATGCTAATAGGTTTCAATAATATTTGGATATTTACATCATTATTTACGTGTATTTCAAAATACACACAGCCATTCAAATTCTATGCAATTCTGATTCAACATGTGCAAAAATATAAGTGTAACTGTAATTCATTCATTTAATCAATCTGATTCCTGGTGTTTGTTATTTATAGTTTTTAAAAATGCACTTAAAGTTTAGAAAATACATGTAAAGGAATTTTTTTAATCAAAAATGCATATAATGAGTGTTTGTTAAAACAAATATTCTGCAATATTTGTAAAAATTATTACAAAAACTGTATTATGGATAACGTAGTAACAATTCTGTCAGTAATTTGTGAGTTCTTAGCCTGTAATCATCCAATTGGGATCTGTTTGGTTAGGCTCATGTAGTTCCTTTGAAGGTGACTTCACTGGTTAGTGTAGTGGTATTATGATTTTCCAGCCTATGAACCCTTTAACATAGGCCTGTGGATGTTTCACATCGATCAGAAAGGAATCAAAGATGTCTCAGTCTCAACCATTTTCATAACTAGTTTGGCTTAGTCCTTTGATTCTTTGTTTTATCTGCTAAATAAACAAGAGTTGAGTTTAACAGAGTATAGAAACCCACCATAGAATCTGATAAAAACCAGTGTGCCAATAAAGTTTTATTTTCTATTTACCATAAAGTAAATGCATTAGTAAAACCTTTCAGTGTGTACAGATTTGGGGTATATTCTTCTTGACATTTGCAAGTTTTTCTGGTTTAACATAGTTACATTATTTATATACATCTTGTATATTTTCTAACTTTTTAACACAAATTTACTGAAGAGAATAATAACTTTAGGTTTATATGCACAATGATCCCTCTGACTAAAATCCATTTTTTTATCATACTTTTAAGTACAGTGTTTATCCCGAATCAAATGTACAAAAAAAGCTCAGAGAAGAAGTTAGGGGTAAAACTTAGATTTAAGTGGTTGTACAATGTATCACAAATATGGGTAAAGTTTACATTTTAAATTTTTAGGAGTGTTATTTCTGAAATATATCTGCCTAAGTATTTAGCAGGAAATTGTTATTTTAAATTATGTTTGTGTCACTCATTAACTAGTTGCAATTTCTTTTTCTCCTTCATCCTTTCACATAAAGTATGGCCCATTATTTTATCTGTTTTTAACAGAGTGTCCTGAGAGTAACCAAATTTAGTACCAATAGTCAACACCCACTCTAAAACTCCCTGGAGGTCTTATGAAAAATTAATTATCAAAACATTGCTTATTGGTTTTCTATTGGAGAAAACAAGTTGCAGGGATAAAAATAAACTGACGCATGTGATGCACTTACTGGGGGAATAAACTGGATCTAATTGGGAGGATTGGCCAGGATAGTATCCGGAATTTCATTAATCTGTCATATTCGTGTCTCAATTTACTAGGATACCTCCCGGTTCTGTCTCTTGTTGTACACTACCTGTTTGTTTGAAGTATGATATGGTTTATGCTGGTACCCTTAATTATAGCTGGAAGCAATCCTCATATATTGAGCAATAACACACCAGGATACCTCTGAGCGATGTACACATCAAGGGCCTAGTAATTAGCCAGTAGGATATGCATGTTGCAATCAGATTTCACCAGGTTTCCTATCATATAGATACATCATTTTCATGATTGAACATGACAGTTTCGTTCCAGATTCCCTGATAACCTCGAGTTGTTCTACTGCCATACTAAAATGGTTATCCTTGAATTGACCAGATTTCGACAGATACATATTATTGAACCTATTTGGCTGTTGTTATCTACCTTGCCTACTGTGAATGACTATTTCTAGTAAACTCTTGAATGATTAATGATCCCCCATTGGCATAGAAATCCTCCATTACCCTGTCTTAGCCCCTGATTCAATTTAGCACTTAATTTCCATAAATTACAATGTGATATTTAGGATCATTTGCGTCGAGGTCTTTATTTGCATTACTGTCCTCTTAAGAATGTTTAGATATGCCTCCAAGCATAAATCAACCGAATTACAATATATAGATTTAATCATCAAAACTCACTAATGAGCCGGATATTTTGGACTTGGAACAACCTCACATTCATGGTGTACAGTTGAGCACGTCTTGAAGATCTCCTACAACTCTGGCTGTCAACTAGATCGGCATACGTGTTTATCGGATTAGCACTTTGTTTACCAAAATTTCTCTTCTAGTGGACCATAATGTAAGCTTTATAGGAGCCTACATACCAGACCTCATGATGCCAAGACAAGGTGCCATATATTCCAAACAATTTTATTAGACTATCCTTGTGGAACATTTTTGTCCTGGATAAGCAGACCTTCTCTTTAATGTCTGTGTGAGGATGATTTCTCTGTACAGCTGTCTAGAAATGTGTACGCGACAAAGCCAGTTTTTTTACAGTTTCGTCTGAGGGGTAATTCGTTTTGTAATAATATCATTTTATGAATTAATTTTAAACTACTATTCTCTGTAGTATAAATTATTTACTTTTCCTTGCTGGAATATATCTTATCCTGAGTGTCTATATGCCTGAGCTGTCCATGAATTATGAAGACTAGGGACATTGAGCATAGATGTGGTGTATCTCTGTGATATATGTAGAGTGCTTTTAAGAGCTCTTCTAGTCTGATGTATTTAACCACTGTTAGTACCATAGAACTTGAAGTGTGGACTATTCCGATCCAGGGTTCATCTGTTTAATATGAAACATTTTAAATGCCATATTGGTGTTACTTTTCAACTGATTAAAAGCTTTTCTTCATAGCTCACAATGTTGTTGAGAAAAAAAGTTGTTCCCATTCTTTAGAGCATCGTGCTATGTTATTATGATATTAATCAGTATTCCAGACCCCAAACTGTAATGTTTCATGTAGATTAGCCTAAAAGTTCAGGGAATATATAATGTGGTAAATCAGTACAAATGGCTGAGGTAAAACAAAACAAACACAAGATTCCAAAGGATGTAAAACAGACCAAAATTACTGAAGAGACAAAACAGACGAAACTGATTGATGAGGTAAGCTCTGTCTACACTTCTTTCACTTTTAAATTCTTTTTAATTAAAGAAAACCTAGGTGTTTTATAGATTCTTTTTTACACTTTGATCATATATAATTATTATACTTTGATATTTATTTTAATTGAGTAATGATTTACCTCATTAAGACCTACATTTTGATTTGAGATTGAATATATAAAAGGTAAAAAAAAAACCTCTCTGTCTGGAGATAACAGACCTGCTTTCACGATACCAAATAAATAAACATAATCTGACGGATTATCAAAGAATTGGGTTTGATTTCTTGTTCAATTTTTGTCCTTTTAAATAAGCCTTTTAATGAACTCAAATTAGTAATATTCTGCAATTGTTATCTTGCAGTAACCTCAAAACCAGCACATGTGTAACTATAAGGTATTATGAAAATATGAAAATTAAATTGACCGTTTGTAAACAGAGTTGATTTTGTATGGGTACCCGCTAGTCCTATACATCCATAAGTTGTACTATATATATACAACTAGCCAGTCTTTTAGATGACAAATATTTACATAATCAAAATTGATCATTGCTAGTCACACCAGAGACCGTACATGTACTGCTCACAGGTTCTCAACTTCTCATCAACCTCAGGGAGTCACATGACTTCTACCGCCACTGTCGGGACCGGTGTCTATGAGATTTTCTCACAGATTTCCACCATATTTAATTGACGGTAAGCAAGAATTGGACTCTCCCTGATCAAAAAAAGGGATTTTCTGCCCTATGTTTTTACACTTTTTCACCTGAAATCAGAAAGGCTGTCCTCTAGTATGATTATGATGTCAATCCCTGATCAAACAAATCTTAATCACCATTAATATTCTCTAGTGGCTGTTTTGTTAAGTGGCACCCATTTACGGGTAGATTGGATGATTGATTGATAGATTGTTTTTTAATGCCAATTTCAATTATGTAATATAATGGCATGTACTTCCATGCCACATAGCCACATAAACGCATCCAAGAGCCAAACAGCATGCCAAACATGATGATGTAAGATGCTGTCATCATAAGGTTTGGTTCATTCTGTGCGCATCAATGAATTCAAGTGAGTAAAGTTGATTGGCTCTTCATTTTCCTAGATGCTTACTAATTATATTGTAATTACCATTGGAATTCCCCACCCCTCATTCTTCTGTTCTCTGAAACTATGTATTATTGGATTCTCCACTGATGATGTAAAAGGCATTTAGTAAACAGGGTTTGTCAACAGTTTTGGGGTTAGATGCTTCATGTGTGGTTAGTTGTTAAACATGGGGACATTTACAGCCAACAATTTTCTACAATCTGTGCTTTCTCCAGGGACAAACTTCAATATACTATTAGAAAAGTTACCAATGGTAAGGAAATATTATTATAACTCTTCTTTGTCAGGTACGGTATGACAAATTTACATTTAGGGTGTTTATTTTCAAACGACTTCCATGAAATTTCAACAACAGCAACCATAGCTGAAGCCTTGTGTTCAGGCTAAAACTCCTTCATCTGTCAGGAACCATAATTAGATAAAGAGCTCTATATGTTTCCTGCCAAATCTTCGTACTATGTTTTGTCGTAGGTTGAACCATTTAAGTTTTAGGATCAAAACCTAGGAAGAATTCTGTTCAGCTAAATAATGACAGTTGATTACAAAAATTGGCCAGCTTCCAAAACTGTTTTGAATAATGTTTTTTCCTTCTATTTAGACTCGAGTTTTTTAGAAACCAAACTTGAAATTTTGCTGCTTAATCACTCTATGGTAATAGCTTCACTCTTCTTGTCAGTTGGAAACTATGTTGTACAGTATACAGTTTGGCTTTAATCCTTTCCTGATATAGTATTGTATGTTATTGCTGAGTTTATGAAAATCATGTTTCATAATATTTTATCAAAAAGTCACAACTACTCTATTGTCATTGCTGTGAAACAAAATGTGTATAGTCGCTGACTCACATCTGTACATTTTATATTGTATGCAAGGAAATGAATTTTCCTATGCAAAGAGACCTCAGAATTCAATATCTACTCAAATATATAGTTCCAACCATTCTTCAGGAAATATGCTGAAACAAAGATATCAAAGTTCAGAGGCTTGTTTTAGATATTACCCACAAGGCTTTTGTGTGAGAAAATCTATCACTCTTTTCTGGCAGGTCAAGCAAAGTTTGCTTGTGATTTAGATAGGATAGCCTATCTTATATCTTCTATATAAAATATAAGGAATATGTAAAAAAAAAAGTTGATGGCTACATAGAGGCCCAAATATAGAATACTAAATATTGACTTCCAATATTCAGAGTTGCATTTGTTTTATTTGACACTAAGTTGGTATGTGGTCATTATTTATCTTCTATATGTGATGTATTTTTAAGTATCCATATTCATAGGTATAGAGGTGCATGTAACTTCCTTGTTCAGATATCTTGCTGCATAAGGCTTATAGAAAACACCTTCAATGGTCTCTTTATAGACAGTTAATCAATCATCACTATATCCTATGTAGAAAACATGATGTGATTGCCATCTGTGTGTATCACTGAATCCAATTTGTCATGACAGGTTTTAGAAGGGCTTATTCCAAGGCTTATGTGTTTGACAGCCCAGACAGTTTCTGCCTGAGGAACAAGTTACAATCAGAATTTGCCCATACTTTACTTGTCAAATAACATGGGATTAACCTTTGTATCATAAATGACATTCAAAAACAAAAAAGATCTGATTATGTGATCAAACCAGCTGTTATTAAAATGAGAAAAGAACTCTGCTCAAGGGAAACTGTTACATTTTTGTCCACTTAAGGATGCCATAAGAGCTTTTAATGAATACTTTAAGGCTTTAATAGTGTCATCTATTAAAAGACACTCCAGCTTTGAGAGTGAAAATGAACTAGTTATAATGTAATTACTGTGCTACAAGAAAACAAAAAATGGAGTTAGAAAGTGCTGAGGACCTGTAAATGGATGGTGTTTTAAGAATTGTCCACCAGAAGCTGTGCCAAAAATAGACAGGTGGCCTACATTTCCAACAGAGGAGTTTGGGTATGTAGTAAAGGAAACTTGGGTATCATAGGAAAATAGATTAGTCAAACAAAACCTGTCTTTCTGTAACCAGGATAAAAACCTGATTGATGAATGGGAAGTTAATTTGTGTTAGAAGCTCAATGTGGTTCGGGTATTGAACGTTATCATGTTATTCATTTTGTACCACTGGCCATTGAGCCTATGAGAACATCCGGTTTACGTGCAGTGGATCATTGAATAGTATTGCTCTGGTGTTAGACTGCAAATGGGAATTGTCCAGCAGGGCAGATTTTGTGAAGGGATCCCCCCGTTGGTGTCCAGGATGTTAGAGAATAGGATCAGTTGATAACACTGTCTCTACTCTCTATTCTACTCCCACCTATTCTATCAGCTGCTTTTCAAACCTGATCACACTAGAATAAGCTGAGCTGGAGTCCATCTCCGATGGACGTTGGACTTGTCAATGACCACTACCTACCTCCTACAATCTTAAGTCAATAGATTTGCGAGCAATAGTCTTGGCTATAGGCTAGACAATGTGGAAACCTGTCTACATAATCTACTAGTCAGGCGGAGTACTCTGGCAACATTCCAACTAGCTCTGATCAATCAGGCCACTAATAGTAGGCTAAATAACTTGAAGAATGACAAAGTTCCCTTTAATTTGTTTGCTTGTGATTAGATGGTGGAATAATAACATTTCACTGATGCTTCTCTCCTTTTGACTATCTGTGTCACTGCTGTATTATTAAAATAGTGCTCTCTCTATACTTAAAAAATAATTGAAAGTTAGCCCAAAGACATAGTGCAAGTGGCCATAGAAATGCATTTGATAGAATGATGTTTGATGTAAGCTACAAGCTTTGATTTTTTTGCTGATCAATTAAAATGGTTAAACCACTGAATTGTTTAAAGAAGAAAGACAAAACTAATTATAATCGATTCAAGTGATTCTAAATAATTTAGCTAAACCTGAAGCGCTCTCTGTCTAAAGGGCAGTTTGTTTGAAGTGTAGAAATGTTGGGTTTTTTTTAGATTAATTTTCAAATAAAGTATTAAGGAGATAACATTTTATAGTTGAAACAGACTGCACCATTGAAGTGCAATACAGCCTAAAACATCAATCATGTCTAACAAGTCAATCAAAACGGTTTAATGAAGCATTCATGTTTCCGGAGTTATGAAGGATTTAACATACTTGGATAAAAGACTGGCCAATCTGTTTACAGGAGTTAATGTAAAAAATGTGTATCTCCTTGCATGTATTTACTATTAACTCAACTACTATCATAACCTTTTGACATCAGATGAAAACAAAACCTTGAGGTGCCATGATTATAGTCGGAAATTCAGAGATAAATCTGATGTTCTTCGATGTGTGATATAGCAGGGTATTAACCTGGTGGGCTGGGAATATAAATATCTCATTGGAAATTGTTTTTCTGATGGGTAACTGCACAGCTGTCAAATCTTAGGGATCTTTCTAGATGAACTTATTAAATCTAAAACCCAGAAGATTCTACACACTCTTTATGTATCCGCTGACCTCAAACCTCTGAAATATAGCACTACCAAAACATTATTAAAGATTCCAATTAAGTCCACATCTTAATTATTTTGATTGAGTCATATACTTAATTAGGGGCAACAGAGATAGTACATCTAAGACCAAATATATCATCCCAATGGTAATATGACTGGCACATATAGTTGAGAATTTAATATCTCTAAGACCAATCATCATAAATACTGCCTTAATTACAGGAATTGGATAAACCATTTTCAGTGTGCAGTGTCAATTTCTTTACTTAACCTTATGAATTCTCAACGGAATTTCACTTATTTGATGACATTGTACTGTAACTAAGTGGATGTTAAAATAAAAACCACCCTGGCCATATCCACAACTTCCTATCAATGTCTTGTTGTGGAATATTTTTCATTTTTAGAAAATATCAAATAACACATAAATATTTTGTGGTAAGCGAGTGCGCTTTCTAAGCCTATTTCGATCTACCGTTCACAGGATCGAGTCCGTCTGTCAACCCTTTAAAGGTATATGAGTGAGTCACAAGATGTGGCCCTGGCAATCGCAGGGGTGGTTGTTACAAGGTTTTCTTCAGGTTTTCGACAGTAATAAGGCAGGGAACAGTGTGAAGTGGACAGTCTGTCGTCATATAAGCGAAATACCCTTGAGTACGATGTTAAACCCCAACCAAGCAAACAAATTAAGTCCTGCATTTGACTGTCCCTTTGGACCCTCTCTAACCTTCAAAGGTTGTAAGGGGTACATTGTGGTCGTGTATGTTCTGTGTATTTGCCACATGAATCAAAATATAGAAATAAATAAATATGGAAATGTTGATTACAATTTAAAGTTTGTACAGCTCTTAACTTGAACTACAGTGAAACTTGTTTAAAGCGACAACCCAGGAGATCTGAAAAAAAAAGTAAAGGCAAAATTTTAGAATTACAGTTTGGGTTACAACAACAACAATAAATAAAAACATTTGATTTATGAACAAGTGTCTCCATTAAATTGCTTACAATAAATCATAGTTCACATTGTCAAATCACAACTGAAAAAAAAATGTATTTTTTTTTACATAATTTCTTGCAAAAAATTTATTCGTGTTGGATAAGGATTTTGACCTCTGACATATATATATTTACATTCACTCTTTATCTCTTCGGGGATTTGTGTTAATACTTGCAATGGTGTGAAAAGTCTTTAGCAATGCATAATTACCTTAAAACTATCAGTGGACATCACCCCCACATAATTCAGTGCAGAACCTTGCTTGATGTTCAGAACTCAGCATACAGCAGGACTCAATTCTGCATTGTTGAACTGATGCTCTCGAACTCCCAAAGCTCAGTTTGTCATTGATAACTCATCAATGTAAGCTTTTATCAAATAAAAAAAAGATTAAAATTTAGATGGTTTACATTACTAACAGCAGTGCAGGGATGTAGACTGGATGTGTGCAAGCTGAGAAATGCTTGTTGTTGAAAGTTGCTTGTTGTTGAAAACTGCTTGCTAATAGCGGCAGATGTGTGGGATGCATGCTGGCAGAGCTTAGGCCTTGTGACCATCACTGACAATGTACAACAACCTGACAGTCTCCTTATGTTAGATTACAGACATTCAATTAGCATTGTTTATATAGTTGTGGTGTTTAAAAAGCCATCCAGAATAGACAAGTTCTGGTGAACACTGTTAGAGTACACTTATTCACAATAGACTAAAAACAGGAATAAAGAAATGGGTTCGCGGAGAAAAGATTCTGGTGTTTCACATATCAGTAGATGCATGTTTCAATGAAGTTTAGTAACAAAATTTGCCAGTTCATATATATGTAATTACATATTCCTTTGTATTTACCGTGCTTTGTTTTTATATCAACTTCAAATTTTTTAATTTTTAGGTTGCTTTCTGTTGCCCTGGTGTTCGCAGAGCTAAAGGGTAACGGGAAGCAGATTTGTTTGTGATGTTATGTATTTGTGTCCGTCGTCATATAAGTGAAATACCATTGAGTACGACATTAAACACCAATCAAACAAACAAACAAACAAACAAATACACACATGCGGATGAGTCAACTGAACTTTATCCAAAGACAAGGGTATAAAGTCTCCTTTATGCTGTGGAGCAATGACGCTGAGTAAGGTGAACTGGAATGACACTCTTGAACACTGACAACTAAAGTGATACTTCCAAATCAGGTATTATACTAAGGGATGAATGCCATGCGTGTTTCTGGTAAACATATGATTTTCGCGTGTATTGTCTGTGTTGGAATTCTGTTTGTCTTGGTGGAAAGCGAGTCCACAAAGGATTCTCTTCCTGTGATGACGTAAACAACAAGAAATATAGAGATCCCTTTGCATCAAGTTATCATATTGTTAGGAAACTGAAGATAGTTTTTAACATAGTCAAGTAGTGCGTTCATCGCCACGTCTTGTTTCTTTGTTCAAATATTACAACACATTGGTTGTCCTACTAAAACTCAAAACCATTATTTTTATTTTTAATATGTTGAAGTAGCGCTCACATCACAACGTCTTGTTTCTTTGTTAAAATATTATAACACATTGATTGTCCTACCAAAACTCAAAACTATTATTTTTATTTTTAATATGTTGAAATAGCCCTCACATCACAACGTCTTGTTTCTTTGTTCAAATAATTTTACACAATGTTTGTCTTATCAAAACGTTTCTGTGTTACCTTTAAATGATGTTATTAAAGCAGTGAAGTGCAGGTGAGTTGTCACCAGGTTTTGATTTGATGTACCTGAACATGTATAACCGTCAAAGATAAAACCAAAAAGCAGTCATATACAGATGAGACAGCTGGCATTGAACGTATAAATATCCCGTATTTGTAACTCGATGATACCATCAATATGTTGTCTTCTCTACGCGCAATTAACAACAACGGTGGCAGTTTGGGGATATTCAAGGTTTTGACTTTACACAGCGGGGGAAACTACTTTTCACGCGGTGGAAAGTACTTTACAACGTGATGAAAGGTTGCTTCTAGTTTTTAGGCGGCCCATGGACTCTTCTCGGTTGTGCAGGGACTCCCCCGCCCCCTAAGTTTTAATACTTGATCCGTCCTTTGCGTATGTCGATCTGCACAAGATTTGCCAGAATTGGCATCCGGGAACAGACAGGTTGTTTGATGCGTGGTCTCTGTTTTCGCATGTTGGTAGCATTTATTTATTAACCCTACGAAAAAATTCATGATGCAAGCTTGGACTATAGGGTCAATTACTGTTGGAACCCGTTGAAGTCATATAACTGGAATTAAATTTTAAAAAATCAAAATAAAAAAATATGTTTCAAACATGCAGGACATCGAATTCTACAGGTTTAATACATTTTTTCATATTACACTCATGACTGAATTATACTTAACACCAACATAACTGCATATGTGAAAACTTAACATAATAAACAGTTTTAAAGTTAAATAGTAGGCTAGTCATAAAATAACGATTGCAAAACAGGATCCCCATGCGGTACAGTGTTAGTAAGCAGTCCCTGTTTAGACCTGCTCAGCCAGTGAGATGACATGAGCAAATCAACTACAACTGCTCGTTGAAGTCTGTCTATTTCAAGAAAGTCTGATTTAGCAACAACGCGGACCTCAGGGAGAGCATGTCTTGTTCTTTGGCTCAAACTCTTTAATCTGCAAATTTCCACGCTTAGATTATCAAGGATCTACCTGTGTGCAAAAATAAACACTTACTAAAAATAATGTTGACAGACATTTAAAATCCAACTGAAACAAGGAATGTACTTGTAAATGTTGAACTATAACTAGCATGTATATATAGTGTGAATAGATTAGATTAACATCATACTATTACTTTTATAAAACATTTTATATTGTAATAACTACTAATATATTGCTTTGTCAGTTTTGTTT
>JARFOD010076639.1:0-12817 GCA_031763545.1 Mopalia muscosa
TCCCCAAAAAAATCTGAGAAAAATCGGATATATGTTTTGAGAGGCCGGCCATAGCGGCCTATCGATTTTCGACTTTCACCATGGGTTAAGATAGGCAGGACGTAGGGCTAAGACGGAGGAATTAGCCCTTTTCATTGTGCTAGTTGCAGACGAGCAATTTTCTGTCTGTGACTAATTTCAAGAGATTTTCTATCCGCGACAGCTTTTGCCACACACAGAGCAGTTCAGAGTCGGCAATTCTTCCAAAGTCACCGGATATTTATGCCATGTGTCTAACACTTGGAATGGTTTTTTTTAAATGACTTTCAATGAAAAGTGCATATAAAATTTAACTTTGATTTTCACCATTATATGCACAGGCGATGTAGCTATGGGTAATACACAGCCTCCCTGCTCTCGACGTGAGGCTAGCGTAGTCAATACTGAGCTAAGGCGATGGAGCTAGATTATTATGCGTTCGTTCAGATTTTTAAAATTTAAATCATGTGTCTGTATCTCGGTTACTGATTATTCTGATTGGATGTATACAACTTATTGCTGAGATTTTCCGTCGCATGTGTGCCACACACGAGAAGATTAGTCGCCGACAGTATCTAGGGCCTAGTCTCGTCGCAAGCCTGCCGCACACGGAGCGATTTCCTCGAGATTTTGAGTCGCCGACGGAGAGTCGTTCGTGTGCTCCGAGGGGCTCCGACGTCTGAGCTAGTCGTGTGCCTGTGATGAAACCCAACAGTGCCAACACTATTTACAGAAACAATCGCAGAAATCTGGCCCATAGGCAATTCATTTTTATATCTGAATATACGATTGTTGCATGATTGTCACAGTATATTAAACGTTTGCAAATGTGTGACAGGTGGGTAGGCTACATTACCATTGTAGGCTAACTTCTCACCACTGTGAGTGTGACACGATTCATCGGCTACGCGTAAAATGACATAAAACTTCAAGCAACGCAAAGTAAAGCTTTTCAAACTTACCTTTATTCAAGATATGAATATTTCGATTTCTGCTTGATTATAAATTTAAACCTTGATTACACAATGTTTTCACAAAACACGCAAACCTTCAACCAGTAGTTAGAAGTTTATAAATCCATCACGGAAGAGCAGACGATTTATCACGTGATAACAATAGAGCCGCTTCACGGGTTCTATAAAAACTGCACTGCGACCGAAGTCGAGTCTTTAGACTATGACGTTCACTCTTTGTTTATGCTGAAACTGCACTTTTCATCACTGCGGACGTCTGCGGTGGTTCATAAGTACATCATTCTATATTTATGATCTATATTTTTGTTTTATATTCACAAAAGTTGAAATAATTTCTGCTGGACATTTCCACTTTAAAATAAGAAGTATAAAATCAAGTATACATATTTTTACATTTATACTCAAGTTTAAGCTATATCTGCTGAAGTAGAAAAAGTTTTAACTCGAGTTGAAATTGTTGCTTCTGAGGTGGAAATGATCCCAGAGTCGCTTTGCATAAAAAAAAATACTCCCTTATCTAACGGGCAACATATCTCTATAGGCTAGGGTCTATAGAGGGTCAGTAGCCTGACATGCTAACAACCGAGACAGAGCTGGCCTGCATGATATAGTTATACATTTTGTAAATGATGTATATCATCTTGTTGACATATGTATACGGGTACTGACTGATTTTGTTTGTTTTGATTGTGTGTATTACTAGTCCGAGGGGCTCAGACGATAGTTTTTGAGTTATTTTCTGATGGGCAAAAATTATCAAAAACAAAACGTCAGGGCCACTCGGACTAGTGTATTACGTACTCATTGGTAGGCCTATTGCTTATTTAATCTATATGATGACTTTTTGTTCATTTCACACTGTTCCTTGCTTAGGCCTAATTACCATGGAAAACTGGGATAAAACCTAGTAAAATCCACCCCATTGTTATTGGAGACACATTGTTTGACTAGCTCATACAGACTTACTAGCTGGTTGTTGACAGATAGACTGTGCACAACACATGAACAGTATACATCGAAATTTAATTAGATCATTAGGTGACATGTTAACCATGCACTACACCATGGCCGGTCTTAAAACTGAAATTAATAACTTTGTTCAACAAGTTATGAAGTTACGATAATATATATTGTACCGGTATTTGTTTAAATACCCATACTATGAAGGTTCAGCATGATGTAAAACACAAAATGTTATCATTCTTTGGTTCTTTTTGACAATCATGTTAATTCTTGATGACCATCAAAAATGTCCAGAACTTCACACTTTTACTAAGACACTTAATGCTGCAAAGAGCGATTCCAGAGTTACATTTACAACTATTCTATAACATAAGCAACCAAAAAAACTCAATAACAAGATTTGTGTTTTATTTTTCATTTGTTTATTTATTTTTCCCCAGCTATGCAGTACAATCTCTGCTATAAATGCTGTACATATGAAGTAGGGAATTACATAAATTGTCATCTAAAGTGGTTGATTGTCTAAAACCAGTCACACATAAAATCGGTAAACAATCCGCATATTTAAAATTCAAATTGATACAATATACTATTTACTTAAAATGTTATACTTATCACATGAAAATGTCTGCTAATGCTGATTGTTTATTAAGAGTGACATAATTCCGACAATTTAGGCACTATATAATTTTTGTAAATTTTTACTTAACATTTGAATGTTTTCTGTGTGGATTTCTTTTTATTCACATTATTATCAATATTTACAATATATTATTGTTGTGAATATATAAAGTCTAAAATTGAAAACAATATTATTACTAACATTATGAATAGCTGTGCCAATAATAATATTCTTAGTAGACCACTCCTACCGAAGATGGTTTAAATATACACAAAAAATATATAGTCAATATTCAATATTTTTTAAATTTTGTCACCAAACTCTACTATGTGTAACTCACCAGTGGAAATACAAACAGTCCAGTGACCTATACAGGATTCAACAAAAACTGGACATTACTGTGAGCAGTTTGTTCGTGTAGTGACTTTTACAGGATCTAACAAAGAATGCCAGTAACTGAAATGCATGACGTTCTTAGTCTAGTGACTTTTACACGGTTTATCACAGAATTTCAGTCAGTATAGACGTGTCAGATTCTCACTTATAGGGAACATGGGTAAGATTGGAGACCATATCTTTCCAAAGTGCATCACAAAGAATGTACTGAATGTTAAAGCTTTCTTATGAGCAAAATCATCATATTAAATTATCAAAGATTTATTTAATAGGTAGACATGAAAAGCACAGTGTGTCATTCAAAGTTTACATTTGGTCACCCTTTTGAAGAGGTTTGATACAAAAGTCCAGATAACTCAGCATACGTATCTATGGCGATTCACTTAAACATTTGCACAACTGACAACATAAAGTACCACTATAAACTGTTATTCTAAAACCAAAACTGTATCTGTTTGATCAAACATCCAAATCAACATTGCCTTATAACTTTTATTGTCTTTATGTTGTTTTAAGTTTAACATCTGTAGATATATACCAGATGCAGTTTGACCCCAAAAAAATAATAGAAATACATTTATTTTAATGTAGATTTGGCTTAATCAAAAAGCATACGGCCACAAAAAACTGTAAGTCTGTAATAATCATTGGCGAGCTGCTTTGTGATTGGTCAACTCAATCAACCAATCAAAACCATGTACTTTTGTAGTAGAGGGTTGTATGTCAAGTCTATAGGCCTACATGTGACAACACCACACTGAGATGTAATCTAGATCTGGGCCTGTATTCATAAAGCTGCTAGTTTTTCTTAAAGTAAGGGAATATTTTGCCAAATTTCAGTCTTTTATTTTCCATTGAAATAATTTAACTGGTAAATGATAAGTTCCAATTTCACTTATAATTAACACCACAAAAAGTGAAGAAATATGGAGTCTATGCACTGAATATTATATACTTAAGCAACTTTATCAATATACAGGCCCTGGTTTTAACCAAACTGCCTAATATAATAAACTATAATCACACTTAGTAACTTTCTTAAAAAAGGTTTCACTATTGGCCTGTATAGGCCTAGTATATACATGTGATTGATACAATTCAGACTATACATACATGTACAACCTGAGGATCCGATACAATCCATAATTGACTGATCTTACTCTAACTCAGAAATATAAGGAATATATTTATTATTTATTTATACACATACACATTTTCTGTAGTTGTTCAACTTCAAATTTCTGAGCAAATAGATATTGTGGAAATCTGTTGTACTGTGTTTACATACAGTGATACCGTTACATAATAATATAGGTTTAACAAGCTTGAAAGTAAATTATTTCCTTTCCAAAATAAGTCTTATAGTGTATTAAAAAAAGTCAACAACACAATAACAAAAAAACATTGTATTTATGATGCAACAAAAGTACCCCCTGACAATTTCAACAATATGGCAATATCTTTGATTTTTACATAATATGTTATGAGACTCCAATACAAGTTTAACATGTTAGGGTTTTGTATCTTTGCTATTTTGGTTTTTTAATTTGTGTTGTGTCATAATTAAGAGTTTATCACTACTAATATGACGATGGATAGTTGAAGTCTCAGTTACTCAGCTTTACTTACATTTGGTGGAAAACAGGAGGAAACCTAGTCACAAATCCTCTCTGCTATTGCTGGAGTCACATCATGTGACAACCTTATATAACTGAGGTTCACTAGGAAACTGAAACCATTAACGAAATATCTGTTGTCTTACATGCTAACCACGGAGCCATGGTATGGGGCCCTCACAATTTTGAGATAAAAATCTAGATGTTATAAATAATGCTAGATGTGTATACGGGTATTATGTACAGAAAAGCTCTAATGAAAGCACAAATGGAGATGTGTATAAAGAATTACGTGAAGAAGCATACTGCACAACAATTGAAAGATCCTTTTTCAAGCCGGTTGAATGGTGTAAATACTTTTCTAAATATTTTCATATATAAATCAACCAGCTGTAGAGGTCTAAATACAATAAATACCAATCTGCAGTTTGACCCTTGTTATTTATAAAGTATACTTTTAAAAGTTCGGGGAAAACATCAAGACATGATAAAACTTAACATTATCCACAATGTGCGAAGTTAGTTAGAAACAATTGTATCACCAAACACAAACAACAAATCTCTGCATAAAATATGTTTAAAAAACTAACATTAAATAAAGAACATATTAAATTTAAATCTGAAAAACTCTTTGATTCGTGATTGTTTTATATCTAGACTATTTATGATGGTGTGTTATGTTTATAGTACTAAGTAGGGGATGGGTCATAACCAAAATTTAACCTAATCTGTTCAAAGAAGATGAAGGTCAGTACAGTGTGTGGACCTAACCGAACGAAGGCTGGTATAAAACCCTGAAAACACAAAAACAAAACAAAATGACAGGATAATAATATATGTTATGAAACAGGATATAAAATTCATAATGATGTAAGGGATTGTTAACACAGGGCATATCAGTTAAGGAATTATACAAAACAGAATTTGAAAACGAAATTACATTTCCATTAATCATGAGAATTTTCTATATTTTGTTAACATGCACACATCTATATTCCGTGGTCCTTTATCCTTTATTACTGGCTGAGAAGCACTACACTCAATAAACAATCTGGAATGGAGATTAGCATTATGAATAGCATGAGAGGAAATATTATGGATTAGCCTTACCTTTACGAAACCAAAAGGTCCATTTTTAGCAATATCCATAGCACAGGCTATTAAATTCTGAAATGGATAGAAATACACATTTATAATTGAATAATGGGAGTTTCATGCCATCCTTTGCGTTAAAAAAAGCAACTGTTTGTGGCCTATTTAGTCATGTTACAATAGATAAATGTCATATATATATATATCCTGTAACAGCAGTCGGTGACCAACCATCTGGCATGGATTTAGTCTAGCTAAAGGAGCCAAATATCGTAACAATATTACCTTTGTGCATTTCTTATCAATTGCTTTGTAAATTTTTTCACACAGATAAATGATTTAAAAATATCATTATATAGATAATTGATTAGGAACTATTTTCAAATTGACTTGGGCATGCTGTAGCACATAAAGCACTTGGCGTAGAGGATCAGACTCTTTAATCAATGAATCAAGGCAAACAACTTGATGTGCACAAGAGGCATAATTTTCTCAAGTGAAAGAAAAATGGTAAATTTCTAAAACCACTTACAGCATATTCTCCTGGTTTTGCATTCATCATTCTTGTCTTCATGACATCTAATGGCTGAGTAAGAAATGTTGCTATTGTTCCCTGAAATAACATAAAAAATTCAATTACTCAATAAATTTGGTAATTCCAACTATATTAATATTTAAATAAAATGTGTGATGTTTATTGTTAAAATTATACCTGATAAGATTGAACATAAAAAAAAAATAACCAAAACATTAATGATGTGGATATTTACCGTTTTCACACGTGTATAATGCGCAGTTTTTTTATATATTATTTTGTGTTTCTCTTTAGGTATATAATTAATGAGCCAAAAATTTCGTACAAACTGATTACAAATTCGCACTATATTAAAAAAAAGAATAAAAAAGTTTAGTCAACATGATGGACCAGAAAAAAATATATAATACTGTTTATTTGATTGGGGTATAATGCAATGGGTGAAGGAAACCACCCTTGACATCACTGGCATTAAACACTGACAGCCCAGGACAATTCCACAAGACAGATATTTAGAAATACCTTATAAACAGATTGCCTTCATGCTGCATTTCAAATAGCTCTGAGAGCACTTGCTCCATCCCTACTTAATTTTTTAATTCAAAGACATTTTTAAATAATTTGGAATACAAAGTTTGAACTGAGTTTACTTACTGCCATAATACTACACGTGAAATGTGTAGTGAGATTATCCTTCATATATCCTGTTTTTAACACCATCGCTTTTATCTGATCGTAACATGCTAACTGAAATAAAAATCAGTTCGATGAATTGTCATATTTGTGAAATTCAAAGATTCAGACAGATTGTAAGTGTGATTATATATATATATCTATAAACTACATGTGTTATGGTAGTATGGTACTGCATGGGTCAAGAGGAAGATGTGTTTAATTGACTGTTTGATTGGGGATTTAACACAGTACTTAAGGTTATTTCAGTGACAAGATGGCATGGCAGCCCAATAGGTGAAGAAAATCACACCTGATACAAGCGGCAACAAACAAAAACATCACAGGACAATAAATACAAAGACATCACAAACATATTGGCTGCCTGTTTTTCTATTTAGCTCCGAAAGCTCCGGGCAACAGGAAGCTCTCTTCAAGCACCCCCGCGCAGGTGAAAGGAAAGAGTTGTAGAAAACAAATTCATTTTTAAACATAAAAGTGCCCATAGAGTTACATACCTGACCTATGGTGACTAGAACAGCCCTAGAACTCGCCATTGTGGCCCCGGAAAAATTCTTCTTTATTCCTTCTTCTGTGAGCACTCGATATAAACCATCAATGGCATGTTTGTAACTGAAACACATGGATTGAAATAAGTTCCTCAGACAGTACTAACCATAAACAAGAATTTGAGTTGTCACAACAACCCCCCCCCCCCAAAAAAAAATGCATATTTGATATTGCAGTCAAGACTAAATTGAAAGAGACAAATTTTTAAATAAAGTAGATCTTAATCTCTCAAGTTTTATGGACAAACAGATTAATATAAATATAAATATAAATACCGGTAAATATGGGATATAGAAATACAATTACTTCATTTATTGATAGGTTGTTTGATTGGGGTTTAAAGTCGTACTCAGGGGTGTTTTTCTTATATGACCACATTTATTTATAAAATTTCACATTAATGTTTTTTCATATGAAGGATTTGTTCGATTGGGGTTTAACGTTGTCCCTCATATGAAAGAAAATAATAATAGAACACAAATAGAAGGAAAAATAAATTTGTTTTGATGTCCAATGAAATACAAAGTTAAGTGGAGCTAATCGAGGCATTTTTGTTGTTTTTGGGGTGTCAGCGTAAACCAAAATACAAAAAAATAATCTAACATTTAAACAATTTAAACAAGATGTGAGCCAAATGTAACATGTTCAATGATGCTCAACATTAAAAAAATATATACTTATAAAAATGAGAGGATTCGTCTGTTCTAATTAATCACCTTCATTGTGCCAGACTGATTTCTTTATAGAAATATATACATTTATTTTTGTTATGCTAAACATAGTATGCATATTGGACATGACTTTGCACTTTAAAAAATGATTGCATAAGGAATCAGAAATGCAATTTAAATATGATCATGCAATATATACTTACTTTCTTCTCAGTTCAGGTGGTAATTTGATGTCATTCTGCATTCTAAAACAGATAAATTAAAAGAAAAAATGTAATTGGTGAGTTGCATGTTAAACATTTTATAAAATCAGATTAAAACAATCGTTTTCGATTAATTGATCTGTGTTTTATCAGATGTCACAATAAATGGAACCAGCACACCTCAGATCAGAAGGCCTGCAAACTGCTATTTATTGTCCATGCCTTAGGAATCATATTGAATCTTATCCACACAATAACTGACAGCCTACTCTACTAATGCATATATTAAATCTTCCAAAATACATATGCCTAAATTGAACAAAATCACAACATTGCAATTGCACTGGTACTGTAATAGAATGACGATAGTGTCCGAACTTTTCAAAACGCAAGAAAGAGGCAGTAATCTACCCCAGTAGGAGTATTTCATTTATATAACAGCAGTAAACTTGAGCAATGTAAATTTGTGTGTGTGTGTGTGTTGGGGGAGGGGGGCTTATTTTAATAGAAGACGAATTATTGCAGGCGTCCGATTAAAATCAAAAGATCAGATTTGTTAAAAATTCTCTCATTTTAAGAATATTTTCATTGCTGATATTTTAACCAGGTAACACCTATGAATGTAGAACTTGACTTCCACCATTGGATATGAGTGGTTTGTTTGAATGGGATTCATCTTCGTTCTCAAGGGTATTTCACTTATATATATATATATAGGTTGTCCACTTCACAATATGCATTGCCTAATTATGGTGAAAACTGAGAAGAACCCTCGTAAAAACCACCCCTGTCATTGCCAGAGCCACATTGTGGACTCACTCATATACCTGAGAATGAATAGACGGACTCGATTCTATGAATGGTACATAGAAGTAGGCTTGAGTAAAACGACTCGCTAACCAGTAAGCCATGGTCACAGGAATAGGAGTGGACAATTTAACTATAGCCTAAATGCTTTGATATGGGGCTATTGTCTACCGATATGTATCAAACCACTGACGATTAGGAGTCAGTGATGATATGAGTAAAGGGTTCATAAAAATCAACCGATTATAACAGATCAGGTGCACAAATGACAAACTGGTAATGCTGACTGAGGTGCTTTGGTTAAATACACTGATTGCTTCGTTTAACAGTTGAATTTCTTTTTTCTAAATTCTCTCTTCATGGGGCTCCTATACTAGCACCCATGACTGTCGATCGAGGTCAAATGTACCTATTCACAGAACCGAATCAGTGTTTGTGTGTTAAATGTATAGCATGTGCTCTTTTATGACGGTACCTGGATCTAGTTACCTAGGATTTTAAATATCACGTGTTTTCACCAGACTTTCGGGCGCTTTGGTAGTGCTCACCACTTTCCACTTCGCTGTCTGAACTATCCGAAGCATAAGAACGCTTACAAACAGAAATGTCAGACACACTATCGTACCCTCTTACATCGATATACAAACTATTTTGCCGTTCACTTAATATTTTGACAGTAATGTCATCAAAATAAGGACATAGTTTCATGTGTAAACCGAAAAAGGTGTCTTTAACAAACCCACTGGGTTGGCTTTAACAGGGGTACTGGGTTAACAAACTCTGCAAGCGATAATAAGCAATTATCCGTATTATTTTTTGCATCTCAAACTCTAAAATCAGCCTTAATTTAGACATTGGGATGTTTAGATATGATACTCTCATTCAGACTTATAGGTATACAATTCAGCTGCAAAATTCCAATAATTAATAGGCTTTCAGAAATGTTTTGTTTAGAGCTAGTCCCCGCTCATATAGCTAAAAATGAGTAAATTGTCTCAATTTTTGACAACTACAGAATAGGGCTATACAATAGCCCCATAAAAACTAACAATATTCTTCCAAATCCTGAGTATATACAAATCTACTTTAACATTTGCCAAAACTATAAAGAGTTCACTTGCACCCTTTTCTATTTTTGATTATTAGGGGTGTCATATAATTTGCTTATAGGTCAATATTTTAGACATAACTATTCTGCGGCTATTACAATGTTGTACAATTAGGCAATAAACAATTGAACATAGGAGCCCTACCAATAAATGTGTATCTTTACAACTAAATTATAGGATTTGTTCTGTCATTTTTACACTCAATGGGGCAATAAACAATGAAAAGTTAAAGTGTCAAAGCAGTATTATTTTTAGATCAACGACACAAACAAAATTATTACATTATTGAATTATTTTTTAATAAGAACTGTAAAGTTCTATATTGATTATTGAACACCACAAGATATGATATCTTACCTGACATTAACTAAATCAGCAGGTGTCCCCACCAGGCCCCCTGTGGCCCCAGCAAACCCAGCTAATAATACCTTCTGGTAGAAGGGGAATGCCTGATTATCCTTTGTTAATTGTTTCTTTACTGTCTCATAAATAGCAAATCTTGTCATAGAATATGTGAGCTGAAACCAAGAAACAGATTCCTTAGCCTACCTGAAGTCTAAATAGACAAAACCTGATAATTGATAGATTACTGTCAATCTCATCTATTCAATTTGACTCCAAGTTAAGATGGTGGTATTATATGATATACATAGACTTGATTTTTTTTTCCAAATCATCTACATAGGGCATTGTAATTTAAGGTTCTCAAGGTTATTTCACTCACACACGTACATATATTTGGTGGCAAGCAAATTTCTCAAGTTGCTTATTCAAAATGTATATGGAAATACATCAGCCGTATGGATTTCAAAGAATCCGACATCTCATATATGCAGGCCTGTGCTGTTGCATTTTAAGTAAATAGCCATAGGAACACAATCATACTAAATATAAAGCACATTGCTTTTGAAAATTAATGATCCTTGAGTGCTACAAAGGACAAGCTTCAGGTCTACAGTTGAAACACACTACCCCTAACACAACGGCCCGGTTACATACCCCCCCCCAACTAAAAAAATACAGATACTATAAAAATTTAATATTTGCATGCCAAATGTTAAATTATTTGATGACATATATAAGTTCTATATATAGCATAAGACTACAAATATTTGAAAGTCACACTGATGCTAGGCATGAAGCAGTAAAGGGCCTTCCAGTATGTTAAAACCATAAATAGTAAACCACTGCACATGAGTGCTGTTAAATAGGTCAGTTAAGCTTCAGTCCCAGGTAACAAAAATAGAACACACTGCAAGTTTACATCTAGCTAACAAAGCGTGTGTTTTTAATTTGGGGTAGGTACCAGTTGACTTAATACGGAAATTTCCCTGTTTTGTCAAACAATATGTAACCATGAAGTACATTAACACAATAAATTTGACATAAAATGTAGTACAATTAAGTTTCCTGTTTGGGATTCCTGTGGATTGACCTCAGATGACCTTCCCACTTTCTACAGTAATTAGTTCTCTTTCTAGGTTAATATCCTGATATGTTGTGAAGTAAACAACTTCAGAAAGTCTGCTAATACAATGATACAAAATGAAATGGTATAGGGGAAGGCGGTTTACAAATTGATTTGTGTACTACAAGAAAACCCAAAACTAATACAATTTCACAGGACATTAACCCCCCTCATGCCAATGACCCATATCTGCATGTTGTAAGATCTTGCTGTGTTCTGGGCTGTGTGTACAGGGATTACAACATCACATCAACCATTCTTTGTCAAACTATTTTTTGCGAAATTTGACATTTCATACAATTAACCTAACTGATTTAAAGCATGTACTGTGTTATTTATTAAGTACTTTATAATATTAATTATTATCACATTGTTCAATGTATTTCTGATTCCAGACCCACCACCAAGGGGGTTCATGATACCTGGACAAAAAAAACCCCAGTTAGCTAGATTTTCAAAAATTACCACCTACGGGAGCACTGGACCTTTCCCCTTTCTATGGTGTCAATCTTATGGGTATTCATTTAAATGCAGGAAACACTGGAACCTATAACTACCCTGGATGCCTTAGAAATTAAGTACACAAATACGACCCCTTATGAGCACAAATCATACAATATAAGGGTTAATAAAATAAAGCATAAAACATTTACACTGTATATAGCCCCAACAGATTAACCCAAACAGACAGCCTCACAACTAATCCTGAATTATCCCGAATGTCTGGACATCAGCGGACTGTGGTACACCCGTCCACCCATCCAAGTGGACACCCTCAAGTTAACAATTGCCTCATTTGGACACCCTGTTTTAATAAACTTTAACATGCTGGGGATGGGAAAACTGTCAAAATTAGACACCCAGTTATTTGAAAAGTGAAGCAAAATGACCATTTTGGACACACTACTTCTGATTTCTGGCTAAGCCCCTGCTGTGGTACAAGGATTACATTACCTCTGTTGCCTACTTTCAGGGATTCCCATTTGATCCCTGCAGTACCATAATGTTGGTTTGTTCGATTGGGGGGTTAATGTCAATCTGAAGGGTATTTTACTTGTATGACAATGAATTGTCTACTTCACACAGTTTCTTGCCTAATTG